>APFE031123570.1:0-11995 GCA_000404065.3 Pinus taeda | reverse complement strand
AAAAAATTATTAAGGAATTTAGACTTCTCTGATCCATAACATTGTTTAGAGAATTTTCCGCGAAATCACATAATTAATCATTTGTCGATTTGAAACGCCTCGACAAATGATTAATTATGTGATTTCTCCGAAAATTCTCTAAACAACAAAAAATTAGTAACTAATAAAAATGGAAGTTACTAAAAAACCTATAATAAGACCTCAACCAATCACCTTGCAAATAAATAAATTTAAATAATAATAGTAAATAACAAAAATTCAATTCCCAATGTTAAACTATAGATAAACGACATATTTTTTTGGTCAAAGATAAACTAATACAAAATTGAATGTCTAATACCATAAGACCTCAACCAATCACCTAACAAATAAATAAATTTAAATGATAATAAAAATTAAAATAGATTGAATTCACAAAGTTTGGCAATAATTTTTTGGTGAAAGACAAATTAATACACAGTCCCTACTCCCTAATTTAAATTTAACTTAATTAAACAAAAAAATAATAAAGACAAAAGTTTCATCACAAAAATAAAAGAACTAATAAGTATTGTTGAATGTCATCACAAAAAATTAAGAAATATCGTTAACTAATATTATTTATATTAACACATATACACTTTAATATATATGTATAGATTTCCATAATTAAATATAAATTTAGTAAAATATGTTTTGAAATATAAACAATGGCTTTAACATGGTAGCTAGTCGGTGGGCTTAAGTTTAAATATAGCTAATTAAACTAAAAAACATAAAATATAAAGAATTCATCGCAAGATAAAACAACTAACTAAATATTTGTTATTGTTAATTGCCAATCTGCCAAAAAATTAAGAATATGATAGCTAATGTTATTTATATTAAAATATAGTACACTTTAATATGTGCTTTATATATGCTTGTGTTTTATTTTTTATTATTATATATAATTATACAGTAAATTTATAAAATATATTTACTATAATAATAAGTCATCTTAAGTTGAAAATATGAAAAAAAATCTATAATTCATGGAAATGTAAATAATAGAAAAAGGAAAAATAAACTAAAAATCAAAAAGTTCGATAAAAAGAAAATAAAACAAAAAAATAGTAATTAATAGAAATGGAAGTTATTAAACAACCCCATAATAAGACTTCAACCAATCACCTTACAAATAAATAAATTTAAAGAATAATAGAATTAATTCCCAATGTTAAACTATGGATAAGTAGTATACATTTTTAGTCAAAGACAAACTAATACACAATGAAAGCAAAAGGAATGTGTAATACTATAATAATAAGTCATCTTAAATTGAAAATATGGACAAAATACTATAATTCATGAAAATGGAAATAATAGAAAAATAAAAAGGTTAAATAAAACTAAAAACACAAAATTAATAACTAATAGAAATGGTAGTTACTAAACAACCCTTAACTTTACCAATCACTTACAAATAAATAAATTTAAATAATAATAAAAAATAACAAAAAAAATAAGTTCTTAATATTAAATTATGGATAAATGGCAAATTTTGTATGATCAAAAAAACGTAATGCACAAGTCAAAAAATAAAATTAAAAATACATAATCACTCCTTACACTATAAATAATAATAATAATATCAATTAACATTGAAAACTTTGATTGTAATATTTTCACTTTCTATTAAATTTTAGTTTAATAATTCACGTTTTTTTTAAATTAGTAATTTAAAATTTTTTAATGATATAAATTTAAAGTTCAAATAATTCACGTTGTTATTAAATTAGTGAATTTAAAATTTTTTAATGATAATAGATTTAAATTTTTAAGTTGAAAATAATTTATGTTTTTTTTTAATTAATGAATTAATTTTTTTAATGTAAAAATGCAAAATAAGTTGAGTAATCCACTATATATAAATTGTTTAAAATTTTAATTTATTACAATTTTCTTATATATGTGTTTAACTAATGATTTAAAAGTTTGTTAAATTCCTTATATATATTAATGTAATATATTATATGTAATGAGTTTAAAGTTTGTTAATTCCATAATATTATAATATAATGTGATAAGTATTATGTTATATGTATGTAGGTTGGATTATAAAAAAAAATCATATTTTTGTTATATTATTAATTTAATTGAATTTTTTTAAACGTAAAATTTAGAATAAAAAAAAAAGAGGATTTATATTAATGTGTATGTGAACAAATTTAGAATGGGGTGATAGGGATGTGACATCTTTGTGATGTTGATACTAGTTAATTGCCAATCACCTCATATCCATTTGTGGAAAGGATTTATATTAATTTCCTATTCTCTAGTGTTTATAATGGCAACTTATTATCATGACTTTGTTCAAGTTGATGTATGCACCATACTTGGGCATTATGACATGAGAAGATATAAGCTCCTACACAACACAATCTAGGTTTGTACTTCCAATCATTTACCACTATGATTTTCCATTTGGATTTGGCCATGGGAGTTGTCATGGTTCTCCTTCTCAGATGGCTTTCTTTGGTTGTTAATCCCTTTCCTACAAGAATGAGCCTCCCTTATCCCAAGTAAGCTCATCATCCTCTTTCCTCCTAGTTTCCTCACCCTCCTATCTTAGCCTCCCCTGGTTGGCACTTTCCTTTAGCTCTCTTCGCTTGATCTTTGTATCCCATTATTATGAATTTATACAAGCTTAAATCCATGACTAGATGGGGTTTCAGTTGATGAGGGGATCACAATCAACAAATCTAACCCACCAATAGGACACAACATGCAATAGAAATTATATTGGCAGCATGGGTGGAGATCAATATTGTTGAAGTTGAAGAACATGTCAAGCATGGTTGCCTAGAAAATGTGGAAATTATTGTCGAGATTGGACCCTGGGTTTTAGACACAAGTAGCATGAGTAGAACTACATAATATCTCGAAACCATTATCCTATGTTGGAAAATGAAAACCATAATGGGCAATGTCCTAGTTGAAAAGAATGAAACCCATTAATAAATTTTACTCCTTTTAGATGCACCATGACTCCACATCAATTAGATGGACTACAATGTGGGAACTTTGGCAAAGAAGATAATTGATCTAGAGTTTGATGGATCTAAGAAGGTTTTTAGGCCTGTCACTTTCAAAACTAACAACACTCCAACCACTTGATGTGAATAGGTCCCTACTTCTTTTGTATTTATTTTATGTCATCTATATTGGAGCTTAATCGCAGGTTAGTTCTAGTTATTTGCTACTTTTACCATCAGACTTGGAATTAAAAAAAAAATGTGTATCATTGATCATTCTTGGACTCAAGGAATGAAGGATCTATTCTACTACCGTTATTCTTGTTTCCTAGTGGAAGAGTAGTAGTTAATGCTTATGTTTAGTTTTACTTCTATTAAGTACAATTCCATTAGCTAGCTTTAAAAAATGTGTATATGAATCACAAAATTTAGGATGATAACAACAACAACAACAACAACAACAACAACAATAACAATAATTTATATTATACGTATATGAACCATTAGTATAACAACCAACCATGTGATGACTAGAAAGTCAGAATAGAGGAGAGAGCAGTAGCAAAATTCTTGTGATTTTCAGAGCAGCAATAGCTAAGCTTTGATTCAAATGGTCTCCAAACGGTGGGGGAGCTATGCTCCCTCCTATAGAAATGTAGGCATGGACAAAAGGAAGGGGATCTGGATGGGCTTCGGAGCACATGGCCTTGCAGATGGTATTTCAGAGAAGGTCGAGGGCTCAGCAGAGGTAGGTGGGAAAGGACATAGAATGAATGAAGATTGGGGCCCAAAAGGAAAGCCAACGGACCAACATCAATAATATAAGTCAAAGGGATCTACAAGACTGTTTAAACCAAAAATGACGATAATCCCAATGGCATTGATCATCAATCCCGAGACGCAAGCCTTCAAAGAACGAATGAGGTTATATGTTGTCATATGCAAATTCATGGGGCTCTGGTCCACAGAAAAAGATTTGTGTGATTAGATCAAACATCACTGGAAACCGAGGAGAGAAATAAAACTACATCTAAGGTCAAAAGGTTTCTTCACAGTGGTATTTTCTAATATGGAAGACAGAGACCGAATTTTTGATGGTGGTCCATATTTCTTTGCATCAGCGGGTTTGTACATGTGACTATGGATGGATAACTTCACACCAGAGAATAAAAGATTCACATGTGTCTCGGTTTGGGTCAAGTTGTATTCCCTTCCCCCGAACTATTGGCTTCCTACAACTTTAAATCTGATAGGAGATTCTTTGGGTAAATTCATTAAAATTTCAAAAGCAACATTACAAGGCAGGCATACAACATATGAAAAAATATGTGTACAAATGGATGTCTCTGGAGCCCTTCCTGAAGTAGTCAAGCTAGAGTTCCAAGACAAATTTTGGTTACAATCGGTGGACTATAAACAAATCCCTTAAAAATGTCGGAGGTGCCATGAGCATGGCCACCTAATAAGGGAATTCCCCCTAAGAAATGTGGAAGAACAAAACACAGAGACAGATCAAAAGGATGCAGAGGGCTTTGTCATACCCACTCTCCGAGGGGAAGACCTAATAGAAGACAACAAAAACAAGATCGAGGGAAGGAAGCTCAGAGAAATAGCTTTGAAATTCTAGTCGAGGAAAACCTGGAAGAATAAGAGGGGGAAGAAGAGGAAAGTGGCGATAAAGAAGAAAATATAGAGGAAGAGATGGGGTAGTCGATTGGGGACCATGAGCAGCAAGGAGATATCTTGAATCTACCAAAATATTTTGAGGGAGAAGCAGAAATGACCCCAAGAGAAGCAGGAACAAAATATCCAGAATTGCAAGAGCTAATTGAGAGGGAAGGAATCGACCTCCAAGTTTTGATGGAACAAGTGGAGAAACAAGGAATAAAAGCAATTGACGTGGATCAAATGAACAAGATCCAATATTTATATTTGATGAAAGAAGGGTCGAGATTATGAGGGCAGAAAAGACCACGCCCAAAAAAAGTAGGTGGATCTTTGAAGGGGTCTCATCTATATGTGAAAGCAATGAAATCTCATACGGTGTTGGCGCCATGACAGAGCCAACAGAAAAGAGGGAGAAAGGTGATCAATGTCGCCCTTAAGGAGCCAAGAGCTATGTTAATAAATTCAGGTAAGATGAGAGTTATAGGCTCACCCTCCTCAAATGATATCTAAATCATGAAAGTCTTATCTTGGAATATCAGAGGCATTAGTAGCCTTAGGAAACAAAGATTGTTAAAAAAAAAGATTCAAATGGAACAATCTAATATTTTTTTTATACAAGAATCGAAATGCTCAGTAGGGAAAATAATTGAGTTAAGTAGGAAACTAGGAATAAATTATGACTCAGTGGAGAAGTGTAGGGCTCGGCTGGGGGTTTGACAATTTTTTGGAACCCCCAATCCTTGATCCTTTTGGACTCTGAAACCAATAGATCATACATATATGTAGAAATGTAGGTTATAGGAACCCCTGGCACAATTGTTTTCATCGATGTGTACATGCCTTCAAAGACCCGAGGAGAAGATAAAGCCATTGAAAGATCTAAGAATAATAAAGAGCAGGAAAGGGCACCTACCCTAGGTGGTGGGGGGGTACTTCAACATGATAACTTCTCTATCAAATAAAAAAATGTGGCCAAAGAATAATAGATAGAGAATTAGAAGCATTTAAGGAATTCATTGAGGAGACCAAACATATTGATATGGAAACTGCGAATGGATGCTTTACTTGGAGTAATAAGCATAGAAGGCAGCATCAAGTGGTGTCCAGGCTTGACAAGTTTTTAATATCGGAAGATTTACTAATGAGAGGGGTAGATGTGATATCAAATATCCTTCCTTATGGGGAAGCTGACCATTGGCCAGTGCTATTAATGATGTAATTAACAGGAACTCCCAAAAATAAGCCCTTTCGATTTGAAGCATTTTGGTTAGAGCACCCTAACTTCATGGAGAATGTCAAATCACGGTGGAAGGAAATGATCCCAGACAGAGGATCGAAGATGTACACCCTACGAGCTAGGTTAAAACACATTAAGGTGAAACTAAAGCAGTGGAACAAGATGGAATTTGGAAACATCTTTCAGGAGAAAAAGGAATTGGAACAGAAAATGGATTACAACAACGATTGATCTCTGATGGGTACTTAGAGGGGAGAAAAGAAGAGGAAATAACATTACTAAAGAAGTGGGAGGAGAGATGCAAAAAATATGAAATCCTTTGGAGGCGGAAATATTAAGTGGTATGGCTCAGGGAGGGGAGAAAAACACAAAATTCTCTCACTGATCAACAATCAAGCACAAAAACTCCAACATAATCCTTAGAATAAAGGATGAAAGAGGGAAAACCTTTGAGGCTCACCAAGACATTGAGGAGATCATGGTCTGTCACTTTCAAAAGATAGCTTAAGAGACCTAGGTGGAGAGAGGGAAGACATTCAAAGGTAGTGAGGCATATCCTGAAGGTGCTCATTGAGGAACACAACAAAAACCTAAAAAAGTCAGTCTCTATGGAGGAAGTGGCTTTGATAGTGAATGAAATGGTGAATGGGAAAGCCCCTACGCCAGATGGATTGACTATATACTTCTTCAAACCTTGCTGGGAAACTGTCAAAAATGATATATACGAGGTGGTGGTTGAATCTCAAGAATCAACAACAGTTCTTAAAGCTCTGAATCTAATATTTATAGCCCTTACCCCTAAGGAAGAACTGGCAAGTACCCCTGAAAAATTTAGGTCTATAGCACTGTGAAACATTGTCTATGAAATCATATCCAAGGTAGTTGCTAATTGGACAAAAATAATTCTTCCATATCTGATCTTAGAGGAACAATCAGGCTCTGTGGAGGGAAGACAGATCTTGGACAATATAATCACGACGCATGAAGTGGCTCACTCTTTGAAGACCCAGAAAAACATTGGTATGATAATGGAGTTAGACTTATCCAAGGCTTATGATAAGATTAGTTGGGAATACATTGAAGCGATGTTACAAAAATTTGGCTTCAATGAGAACTAGATTAATTGGATCATGGTAATGGTCTCATCACTCAATTTTTTTCTTCTTCTTAATGGATCCCCATCAAAACCGTTCTTCCTGTTCAGAGGAATTTGGTAAGGGGACCCATTATCTCCATTCTTATTTATCTTAATGATGGAAGGGATTAGAAAATCAATAGGAGTGGTCAATAGAGAAGGGGATATTACATGGTTGAAGCTGCACGATAATGCTCAGACGACCACTCACCTATAATTTGTGGATGAAACTATGATGCATGGCGTACCTATGGTTAAGGAGGCTTGAAATTTCAAAACCATTCTAGATACCTTCATGAATGCATCAAGTATGGATTTAAACCTGTCAAAGTCTATGATTTTCTTTTTCAACACTCACATTGCTATCCATAGAAATCTTTCAGCTATCCTAGGTTTCCAAAGGAAATCCCTCCCTTCCAGGTATCTAGGAGTTCCCTTAACGACACAAGCAGGGAATAAGTCCAATTGGGAAAAGGTTCTATCCAACTTGGAAGACAAGGTCAAAAGGTGGATGGTGAGAGCATTGAACGTTTCAAGAAGGTTGGTGCTAGTAAAGGCGTTGCTTCAGGCTACCCCGAGATACAGGTTATCTATTCTTTTTGTGCCTAAAGGAGTGCTCCAAAAGATAAAGGAGGTACAAAGGAACTTCCTGTGGCGAGGAGCAGAGGAAAAAATGAATGGAAATTTGTGGTGTGGAACACGATCTGTAAATCTAAGTAAGAAAGAGGCCTTGGGTTACAAGACCCTGAGATAATTAACAAAGAAAATGGAGCCAAATTGTGGTGGAAATGGTTAACAATAGGGGAAACACCATGGGAGAAATTATGGAAAGAAAAAGCGCCCATGATTTTCAACTGAAAGGCTTGGTAAGGCTCACATGCTCAATCTAGGGGTCAGCCATATGGAACCTGGCATGGAACAACAGGGAAATAATACAAAAGCACAACTTTTGGGAAGTAAGGAACGAAAAGAATGCCCTATTCTGGGAGGATGCCTGGCAACAACAACCGAAATTAAACAAACTAGAATGGAGAAGTCTTCAGGAAGCCACGAAGCGAAAAGGATATAGATAATTCCACCAATTTTGGGCTCTAGAACTAGAAAACAACAAGTGGAGAACATGGAACCTAAGCATCCTCCGCCAAGCAAATCTAAGAGATTTAGAGATTCAAGATATTACAGAGGAACTGAACAAAAGACAAATTTTGGAAAATGAAGATTGAGATCAACTTCGATGGGGGCAACGAGAAGGAGGTGATTTCAACCTCAAAGAAGCAAAGGTTTACCTTAGAATAGAAAATCTCGAAATCCATGACCCGCCTTGGAAAAAACTCTGGGGCACTTCTCACTGGCTGAAAATCAAAAAATTTATGTGGTTAATTCTACACAGAAAGGTACTAACCTGGGAGAATCTTATGAAGAGAGGAATGATAGGTCCATCATGGTGCTACCTGTGTGACAAGAAAGAAGAAAATATTAACCATTTATTGAACACTTGTAGATACATAGAATCTCTATGGCATTGGTTGGACATTATTTACAGACAAACTGATAAAATTAAAGAAAACATACAAGACACAATTAAAAAATGGCAGTTGCAATATACCAAGAATGAAATGTTTAACATGACTTGGAAATCTGGAAGGAACACAACTGTTGAATTTTCTAAGATAAGAAGTTCTCTATTACTAGCCTGATGGAAGAAATTTGTAGTAAGCTGAAGGAAACCATAAATAGCAAAAGATTTCAAACCTTTGATGAACATTCATCCCCTCAAGAAGAAATAATTCTAAATATTTTTGACCTTGATTACTTGAGTGATAAGATCCTCAAGCCCAGAGAATGTCGTATAAGGACGGGTGCTTCAGTGTGGCAGGTTCCTCCTGAGGGTTTATGGAAGTTGAATTTTGATGGAGTGTCCAAAGGAAACCCATGCAAGGTTGGTGCCAGAGGAATCATAAGGGACTTGACAGGTAAAATCCAAAGGTTATATTTCATCAACATGGGACAAGCCACAAATAATGTAGTGGAGTTCCACACCTTGGATCAGGGATTAGAAACATTGGGGCAAGAAAGAAAGGTGAATGTAATAGTGGAGGGCGACTTAGCATTAGCCATCCAAGCACCATGTAGATTGCAATGTGGTGTCGCAATAAATAAACTCATGAGGAATTAGCGTCTCGACTAGATAATTTAAAGGAATAAGGATTACCCGGAGAAGCTAAAAATAGTAGAGTTTACCTTAGTTAGATGCTCAACCAATGCGTTGGAAAATAGAGTGGAAAACGAAGGGGTCGAGAGTACCAAGGTACTAAATGAAATGAATTGGGAGGAAATGGTGGAAGGACAACTAAATGAGGATTGTTGAGCTCTGGAAGTAAGAGATCGATCCATGTCAGAGGGGCAACATGATGGACACGGGGTGGGCCAGGAGGAAGGTAGTAACCCACTTGGTAAGAGGATTGTTTAATAATCAATATGAGAGGACAAGTAGTAGGCATTAGGGAAGATCGAGGAGGTATGTGTCAACAAGGTACAAAGGACATGATGGTAGCTAATGGGAAGGAGTGGAACCTAGGACCACATAATAGTCTGCCGGTAGGTGGAATTTATGAGAAAGGATGGTTGAAGAAGTGGGGAAGAAAAAAACACAATGTGAAGCAGTACTAGAATAGAAATATGGCTATAATGGGCCTGCACAGACTGTATGCAGAGGCGAATGAGAAGGAAGATGGTCCCTTTCTCACACGAATGTACTGCAAAGACATTGGTAAATGGAAGTTGTCGTAAATGAACAGGGAAGGCACCCAAAGGATGGGGAAGACTGTGTTGCTCTGGATTTTTCCTTTATATGCTAGGGATGGGTGTTGCATGGGAATCATAGTGATAAGTTGGAACGAAACGAGAGGAACTAGTAGTGAGAGAAAACATGTTTATCAACAAACCACGGCAACCATAATATCTATGGGGAGAAATGGGAGTGGTAGGCCAAGGGGGAGGCCAAGAGCAAAAGCTCAAAGCTCCACGACTAGCAAGAGAACTAGAATAGAGGAGGCGACGAAGGAAGCAACTCTCAACTATCATTCAACCGTTCCAGGAACGACAAAAAGAATTTATTGAAGTCTGGTTAAATGAAATGAGGCGTTTGAGAAGGAATACTCCAGACAACAAAATTGAAGAGGAGGTTGACTGGACAATTGATATAAGGAAATCTTGAATGAGACAGACGATATATCAAAGAACTTTAGAAACAACATGGCATTTTAAGACTTTAGTGGGAAAATCTACAAATGGAAGCAACGAAAGAAAGGATCAAGCATCAAATTGAATACCATATGCGTATGAATGCAATTGAGAAACGACTGAAGGGGGTCGAGGAGGAAATCCAACAGGTGGTGAACATAGAATGCTTGCAGGATGATCAAATTAGTGATATGAACAAAATATTTTCAATTTACTTGAAATATATCCATGACCTAGATATTACTTCGGGGCAGGGGCACAAAGATCCGGCCAAATTAATGCAATACAAGGTTAGAGAGGTAGTTAGAGCCATCGATAAGCAACTAGTAATGTCAAGAGCAAGAGCGAAAGCTACAACAACTCCACTGGAAAAAACTACACCTGCATTTGGATCAGGTGTGTGGGAGGCCCCATCATTGTCTCTGGAAAAAAGATCATGTTTCTATGTATACTTTTGCTATATTTTTTCAATAGGCTAGGTAGGCCAAAGAAAATTAATAGAATAATAGGCAAGTTTGTAGATCTAGATCAGAAAGTTAGATATTCATTCATACCTCCAGCAAGTTGCAAATGGATAAGTACTAGTAGTAGAAAATTTAATTTTGCTTATATGCCTAGGAAATACTATAGACATAAAAACCTTTTGGCAAGTATGGTTAAGTTCTAGAGCAAAGACATATTATACTGTAGTTGGTCTGGTTTCTAGTCTAGAAGACCAACAAACTATGATGTAAATTTTTGTGCTATAATAATATAAGGTTTTTACTCTGACTTACAAAAAACAAACAACCAAACATGTGATATTAAATCCTCTCCAATGAAATCAAATGTCAAACAAGTTCATTTAAAACAGATCATATAATAAAAAATAATAATAAGAAGATAACGCATACGAATATCACATAGCCATGAGTGTTAATTCAATTGGTCGAATCCTGTAGAGATTTCACCTATAGAACAAACCAATATATGCAATGTCTTAAAGCATAATACTTGTTCTACTTCTACAAAACATTAAGCGGAAGCATAATCGGATTCATGAGCAACATCAAGTAGAAACATGCATAACTAATCAATAGAAATAATCACACATAACACAAGATATATCCAGGGGAAAGCACCAGCATAAAACCCCAACCATGTATTATCAATCAAGTGGAAATCCTCTTCACAATACAAAAAGATTAGCTCTCAAGCTATTCAGTTCTCAATGAACTATGAAGATATGAAGATATGTCTCATGAACCACCCAAGCCCTGTTTATATAGGCTTTCCCTATGGTTCTTACGTAGTTTGCTTAGGAAATAATAGCAAAAGCATATGCTATTAATTCCAACATACCAAAAACAACCAATGGTCCAACTACGTATTCCTTGAGAACACTAGTTCCTCAACCATGCAAAAACTACTTACTAGAAATAGTTAAGCAGCTGATAGTACATTGTCCCACATCTGATCTCAACTGGGTCTTTGATAAAACTAACATGCAATAGTTATCCATGAGTGAATCCTCAGTTATCTAAAATAATAGTTGTCACATGCATGCAAGCATTAACAAACTATATTTTGCTATTTTAACAACTTGTTAAAATAATCTAACTGGACTTGACTAGATAGAACCAAGTCAACTGATTCTCTCATTATAGAACTCATGCTTATTCCCTCAATCAGTGGAGGAAACTCATGTGCATGCTCACAAAGACTTCAAATTCGAAT
>APFE031123565.1:30519-65586 GCA_000404065.3 Pinus taeda | reverse complement strand
AATTGCCACCAAAAAACCAAAAATCTTAAATCAACCCCCCTTATCAATTTACTAGCCTAAAATCTTTATTCCTAATTGGTCAGCTTATCATATTGAAAGATCTACCGAATCTGACCCGAGAGAGCCTTCTCATACCTCGTAGGGCTAGCTACGAGGTGAAATGGTTTGATGTAGCCTTGAGAGTTTGTCTATCTCAGCCTAGGTGAATTCCAAGCGCTAACACCATATACCAGATTGAATGGAGAAGTGCCTATTGAGGCCTTCTGAGTTATCCAATCTACCCATAGAGCAAATCTCAAAGATTTATGCCAATTATTTTGACTTTGATCAACTGTCCTTTTAATAATCCTTATGAGGTTCTTGTTGGTTGATTCTACTAAACCATTTCCTTGAGGGTAGTAGTTAGCACAATATTTAAGTTTAAAACCCCTCTTAAGAGCAAATTCAGTCATATTATTTCCTAAAAATTAAGATGCATTATCAAACATAAGTGCAGTTGGTACGCCAAATCTAGTAATAATGAATTGGTCAATTAATTCAATGATAACATCAAAATTGGCTACCTTTAGTGGAATTGCTTCCACCCACTTAGTAAAATAGTATGTAGCTGTAAGGATATACTTATGTTGCTTTGAAGAATGAGGAACAATCTCACGTATGATATCCAATCCCCATTGTTCAAAAGACCTATCAATGTTGACTGGTTGTAGAGGTAAGGTAGGTTTCCATTGTCTTCCAACAACAATTTGACATATTTTACATTTCCTTACATATTCATGGGTATCCTTGAACAAGGTTGGCCAATAGTAGCAAACTTGCAGGATTTTATGTGTAGAGTATCTACTCCAAAATGCCCATCGTGGAGTTCTTGCAAAACCTTCTGTGCTTCAGATTTTTCAAGGTATCTTAATTTCTTCTAAATAACACATCATCAATGATTTCATATTGATTTGCTTTCAATCTTAAAGCCCTTTTCCTTTTATGATTGAGTTCAGGAGGAATGTATCCATTTTTCAAATAGAAAATAAGATCGACATATTGGGACTCTGTATCGTTTAGGATTACCTCTGATATATGTACAGTGTTATCTGAGTCCTCATCTGTTGGTAGGTTGGAAGCTCCTGTAAGCAATCTGCAAAAACCTTGTTCTTTGACAATTTTGGCTGGTCTAATGTCAATATCATATTCCTGTAGAGCTGTTACCCAATTTGCCCTTTTTTCTCCTACTTCCCTTTGCATAAGTAATTGTCTCACTGTTGAGAATGGGACTATTATTTTAGTATGGTTTTTGAGGAGAAAAGGCCTGAAGTGCTTTTTAGATATGAAAACATCAAAAGCCTGTTTTTCCACCTCTGAATAATTTAGTTCATTACCTTGAAAATTAGAACTAAAGAAAGAGATGGGTGCTTCAATTTCTTGATCATTGATTTGTGTTAAAACACCAGCATATGATGTTTCAGAAGCGAATGTATGCAAAATGAAATGATTAGAAAAAATTGGAGTTGTTAAAGAGGGAGCATTCATAATGGCTTGTTCGATCAGATCAAAAGCTTCTCTTTTGTTATGTCCCCATTTAAAGATTGAATTTTTCTTAATCATGGTTTGTAATGGTAAAACAATTTAGAAAAAGTGAGGGACAAATCTTTTAACAAAATTTATCTGACCTAGAAAATACTGCATAGTTTTTTTGTTGTGGGGTAAAGAAATTTCAACAATTTCTTTTATTCTATGTGGATCAATACAAATGTTTTTTTTGGATATAATAAACCCTAGAAGTTTACCTTCACTTAGAGCAAAATAAGACTTCTTTGGATTTAATGAGATTCCATATTTCTTACAATGTTCAAAGGCATGCTTTAAGTCATGTAAATGGTTGTCTTTGTTTTTGGAATAAACAGTGATATCATCCAAATAGATGACAACAATTTTGTTTATCAGACCTTTAAAGGCTATATCCATAGCTCTTTTGAAAGTTCCCCCTGCGTTAATTAAACCAAGAGGCATAGGTTCCCCATTTAGTCTTGAATGTAGTCTTTAATCTATCATCTAGAGAACAAGAATTTGGTTATATCCTGAAAATCCATCAAGAAAAGACGTTAGTTCTGAACCAGCTACTGGTTGTAGTATTTGTTCCAAAGTTGGTAATGGGAAATTGTCCTTCTAACAACCTTTGTTGATATTTCTAAAATCGATACAGATGCGAATGTCACCGTTCTTCTTCCTGACATGTACTAAATTTGAAACCCATTTTTACTGCCTAATAGGAAAGATAATTTTGGCTTTAAGGAGTTTAATCAGTTGAGATTTGATTTGACTTTCTAAATTGGGATGAATTTTCCTTAATTTTTGTTTTACAGGTTTGTCTTTAGATATCATGGGAATGGTGTGTTGTATGATAGATGTATCATATGAGGTTGAACTTTGAATTTTATAATTAGTAACCTTTTTTGAATCTGTCCTTAAGATCATAAAGATCCTTCTCTTTTACCACAAATTTAGGTATGGGATTCTCATTAGACTTCTGTTTCAACTGATTATCATGCTCATTTTCATATATTATCTGGTCATCATATGAACCTTCTGATGTTAAAATGTTTATGATATCCTCATCATCATTAAAGACTCGCCAATTGGTGACATTATCAGAAATGGATGGTTGAAAAATCAATTCTATGAAAACCTATCTGGTATAAGCTTGTATGCTATGTTAGCTAGAAGGTCAGCACTTGCATTTTGAAGTCTAGGTATAGGAGAGACGTTGAATGCTAAAAAATGTGAAGTAAGATCTTGGACTAATGATTGGTAATGTTTTAAATGTCAAGAGAGATAATGAATGGTGTTTCTTACTTGCTTGATAACAATTTCTGAATCTCTGTAGACTTGAAGATATTTGGTATCGAGGCCTATTGCTTTATACAAACATTGAATCAGTGCCTCATATTCAATAGTATTATTTGTGCATTCAAATTCTAACCTACATGCTAGCATGGTTTTTTCTCCTTTTGGACTTATTAATATACAACTGGCTCTTGCACCATCATTGGTTTTGTATCAATCAAAATATAATGTCCAAAACAAAGTTTTAACTAATGGCTTATCTACAAGATTTATACATATGGCAGAATATGTTTGAGAAAAGTTCTCAATCTGGGAAGTAACAGAGTTGTTTAGAAAAAAAAGTCTTTTGTGCGTTGAAATTCCCTAAAAACAACTCAACGGAGTAATTTCCAATGATATTATTGTTGAAAGCTACTGACTCATTCTCACCTTCAAAATCAGTCACTATGTGCTTCAAATGCCTTTCTCGGTCAATTCTAATTTGATTTGGATTTCCATTGTACGTAAGCCACATGTGAGACCAATCTGTTGCAAAATACCCATGGAGATTTTCAGACCAATCTCTGCCTAGAATTAAACCATAGAACTCGGGTATATCAACAACTAGTACGTCAATCACTTGACAAACTTTCAAATTAGAAGAGAGTCTACTGGTGATTGAGTTCATTTCTTGTAAGACCTCAACTCTTATCCTATCAAGTTTCACAATATGAACAACAAATTTTTGGGGTGAGACATTTAATTTAGAACAGACTGTTCTCGACATTATTTTTGAAGAGGCCCATGAACCTATTAAGAAATTGTGCAAATTTTTTATTGAAAATTTCATAAGTCAAGAGGAAAGGGGGAGCATGTGAATTGGATTTGTCACTAATTAAGATAACATTAGTAGGATCAACCTTATTTGATGAATTGTTAGGGGGTTTACCCATTCCTATGGCAACTTGGGATATGACAACAACAGGAAGAGGAGAAGTAGGAACTACATTCAATTCTTTCAGCAATAATTTATGTTGATGTTTAAGCTTACTGAGCTCATGAAGAGAGATATTGGCTCTAGCTTTCTTCATGTCCTCCACTATGTTATATTCCATGGTATCAATAACTACCAAGCTTTTAGATGAAGATGGAGGATTATATGAGGATGGAGTTGGTTGAGGAGTTTTGGGCGGAGACTTTTAACTAACCACCTTTTCCTTGGTAGCAAGGGTTGAAGGCTTTTTCTTTTGATTTCATTGTGTTGAATCAGCAGGGCCCTTACTCCTGGTGTTGACAGGTAGAGCTTATTGCTCTTCTTCATTATCGGAAACAGGGAGGATGAAATCCCACATTCCATGTACTTCAATCAATTCTTCATCTTCAGTCTCTTCATCAGTTAATGTAGTTTCTTCTTCCTCTTATTCTAAGTCAGATTCAACATTGGATATTGTATTTGGTGGCTGAGGATTAGAAGTTTGATTCCTCTTGAAGCATTTGAAAGGTTTTTTAGCAGAGGATTCAACTACTTGTTTCTTAATCTCTACCATTTCATTTGACATGGTTTTTAAGACTTTTTGCAGACCTTCGAGATCAAAAGGATCCTTAGGGGCTTTCTTCTTTGGTTCATCCTTAAATGAAACCTTTTCATTTTTCTATCTTCCTGAGCTGTTTTCTTTCTAATGCAACTATTCTCTTTTCTATAGACAGGGCTTCTTTCATGTTTTCTACCAAAGTAGCCTTATTGGCTCTATGTACAAAAATTTCTATATTGGAAGCAAGAGAAGAAATATACCACTCGATTTGGACATCAACACAAGGGCTTGATGTGGCTGGGATTTTGTTTAGCATTTTATTGAACCTAGAACTAAAGTATTTGATTTTTTCACCTAATTTATGTTTTAAAGTAGAAGTATCGTTGATAAGAGATGCAATTATGCGATCATCGCCAAATTTTGCTAGAAACTGCTCTTCAAACATATCCCAATTAGTAATAGATCCTGGTGGTAAAGAAAAATTCCGTGAACCTGCTAATCCTTTGAGAGTGTAGGGAAATAATCTTACTACACAATCTTCTTTAAATACTTCATTAAGATTGATAACTAACATATAATTATGGAGATGTTCCTCAGCAGGAAATCCATCATCAAGATTGAATTTTGGCAGCGATCTTTCAAGATGCTTAGGTAGTTCATGAAGGGGAGGTGCCATTTGTATAACACTAGGATTAGCCCATGGTCTAACTCGTGGTGGTGGTCGTTGTCCTGCCATTATTGGAGTTTGAGTGGAAGAAGATATTGAGGGAGTTTGAGTGGAAGAAGAGGTAGGTTGAGTGCTAGGGTTTGACGAACTAGCACCAATACTTTGAGAAGAATAAGTGGGAATGAATGGAGGGAATGAAGGTGTTTGCGGTGGGGAATTTGATAAAACCTCACTAATTGATGTTTGTGACTCAGATTTCTTAGTTTTATTTCGAAAAGAAGGAAGAGTAAATTCAAATGGAGGAACCCCAAGTTTCTCACTTTGAGAACGGGTTAGAATCCGAGTGAGCTGTAAAACAACAGTGATACTTTCGTTCGATGCTTGAGATGGGACAAGTTTTTCCGCTGAAATAGATATTTCCTCTAATTTCTTTATTAAATTCTAAACCTCAGGTGATTTAGGATTATAATCTGAAGAAGGTACTTTAGGAAATGTAAAAGGAGATTTCAGGGGGGACTGCTCAACTTCTGATCTGGAAATAGGAGTTTTAGATAAGGATCTAGAAGTTAGAGGTGATCTTGAGGGGGAGTGACTCTTGGAATGGCTTGTTAATTTAGATTGAGTTCTCTTTTCCATTCATAGTCTTGGCCCTCCTTTTAGCGCCAAAATGTTGAAGCCTCGAAAATCGCTGCAACAACATGGGGGAAAACCACCTGGTCGGGGACTTGAACACTGTCCACATTTGGATTAGTGGCTCGGACTGAATATAATGGGACCAGTTTCCCAATCAAAATAGATAGGATGGATATGGTTTTTGATTGATAAAACTAAGTGATAGATGGGGTGGTTTTATACTAAAACACACACACACACACATAACCTATCTATATATTACCCGAGAATTTACTTATACTTGTGCGATCTACAATGATGATCTTTAGTACATGATAATGAAGAACAACCAAATACTAACAGAAATGAAAAGCCTTAGAAATAATTATTTTGATTAAATATTTAATCAAAATAATTTATAAACATATATCGCATCAAATAACACTTGCTCATTAATGTATTAAAAATGACAATCCTAGTATGTTCAAAAGTGAATGGATACAACAATATGGAAAAAGATACATATGATAAACACTATAATAAAAATGGTTGTTAATTCATGAACAAATAAATACACAAATATAGAAGTACCCGATGCATATCAGTGTGCTCATAAAGTAAGTGGCTTCAATTCAGTCTTTCTAATTAAGATGGTTTGCAAAAGTAAAAAAGTGCAAGCTTTTGTAAGCCTTCTCCACAAAATTTCAGGACTCTGATCTAAGGATTCTACCAAGAGAAACTTTAAAGTACAAAAGTGCAAGCTAATAAAGAGTTTCTTTATAAAATTCTCGATCCTTTCTTAAAAGACATGAAAGTGTTTATATAATAAAATATAAGTACAAAAATAGGCATTGCATGAAGTTCTGAGGAGGTTTAAACAACTCTCCTTAAAATAAGTGATAGGATTACATAAAAGAAAAATGATTGAAATGACTAGTTCCAGCATGCAACGATATCTACTCTTTCATTTGTTGTTTGACCTTATATATATCCATCAACAAATTGAGTTCAGGGGGTTGTTTCATCCTTGTGCGCATCTGGCCTGTATACACTGCATCTGAAAGGGAAGACAACATGTGCATGGCTGAGTCAGCTAGGCAATGTAGTACTAGCCACTAACTATGTCACTTTACCAGATACCTCCAATACACTTCCTAGTTTAGTTTTGTAAGTTGTTTAATCACTTCTTCTTTTGCTGTGGAAGTTTCTTGCCATTTTTCTTCTAGGGCTCTAATATTGGGGAGACTCCCAGGTGGGCATTCTTGTATCTTAGTGGCATTATGTAAATTGTCATTGATCGTCTCAATGGTGTTGCTTGTAGCATCAGTTGCTCTTGTGATTACCCTTTCTGCCTGTTTTAGCTAAATATCCCAAATAGTGAAGAGGATATCTTTGTGAGATTCCTCTATCCCGGGGAGATCTACTACCCTTCCTTCTGGAGTAGCTTTCCATGTAATGTAGCATGAAATCTTCTCATCAATATAGTTGTTTGACTCCCACTGCCTTATCAATAGTGGCAGATGCACAAGGACCTACACACTGTGATAGTTTGGTCAAGTTATCTGAAGGATCCATACGGGTATCCTTACAAATGACATCCATTGGCTCATTGTTAGGACTTAGTACGAAGGGCTGTTCTATTTTCCTTTTCTTCCTTTGTCGTTTTACCACAGCCCGATGTTTTCGGCTGTAAAAGACATAAAGAGGAGGAATTTCCTCTACTCTGAGAACAATTTCTGTTGAGGGGAAGGCCAGGATGATTTTGATCTTTTTTGTGGTAACAACTTTGTCAGTAACTCTGTCAGTGAGCGAGCCTTGTTCAATATTCTGCAGTGTGTTGAGTATGTTTTCTGTTTCAACATTTTTCTCCCCTTGTTGTCCTTTGAGTTGTAAATCAAACTGTTGACATGCCTCATCTAGTTGGTTTTTCAAGGGGGTCTCCTCTGTGTATACTTTAGTGGAAACATCTTCCTCTTCTTTATTTGTTGAGGCCTTTTCAGATTCCTTCTCAGTGTCCTTTTCTAGACTCTTTTCTGGGATTTTCTATGTACTTTTTCATGAATCATGCTCTGAGTCATGATGTGAGCCTTGTTTTGAACTCTGGGCCAATCTCTGCTGTAAAGTCTGTTCATAATCCTGTTCTCATTTCTCTTCTGAATTATGATTAGAATCGTGTTATGAGACCTTCTCTAAATCATGCTCAGAATCGTGTTCTGAGCCTTTTTCAAAGCCGTGGCTTGGGGTTTGTTCCTTTTGAGTATTTGGCTTAGGTATTTCTAATAAGTCCAGAGGGACCTTTAGTAACCTTTTCCTCTTGTACTGGTGGAAATTGGCCAAATATGGTGGATTGAAGCTAAGAGTAGCCAGATGTTGGACTTGTGAAAATAATTCGACTGACTCAATTAAATCATCAAAATTGTTTTCCTCATGGTTGAATTGCCTTATTTTAACTAAAGCAGTGAAATCTTGCGCGACCTAATTGGGGTCATATTGCCTGCCAAGAATGGTAGCGAGCTTCAAACATAAAATATTATTGATTTCAAGTGCAACATGCTTTAAATCATGCAATGCATATACACCACATTAGAAGGGAAAAGAAGGCCAAAGGGATTTTTTTTATTCTTTCAAGGTTTTGGTTTTCCCATACCCTACAGTCTGGTAAGAAATCTCCCAGGCAAGAAGCTTATCGGGTACATACCAAGGGAGGACATGAGGGGGTGCTATGCTTCCAAAAACCCAGACATAATTAAAAATTTCTTCCCCAAACCACCTACCTACTGGTAAAATATCAATCTTGGCCTCATCGGATAACCTTGGGGCCTTGTCAAAAACTGCTTGGTGGATGGGTAACATTATTTCTTGGCGAATTTTATAAAAATGGGTTTGCTAATTGGACTCTCACAGAATTTTGTGATATATGTGAATGGGGATAGGGTATCAAATAGTCCATTTCCACCCCATAGTTGGAAAACTAGTGGTGAAACAGAGTGTATCCATAATATAGGCACTCATAAAAAATGGTGGGGTTGTTTTAGTGGTAACAAATCGCTTTTGCCTATATTCCCGAATTTGCATGGCAAGGTTATTAGACAAAATGGTACCCCAATTGATTCTAAAAGAGTTCACTGCTGCATCTATTAGTGGAACCCACTCAACATAAAACTTGGTTGTATTGGCATGCCCAAATAATCTACACATCAGCTGCGACACAAGAATAGGGAGCATAGAGAGATGTTATAGGATACATACCCAATTTCTCTTGTTTGAACTTGCTTGAATTGGACCTCCATTATCGATTGGGTCTAATGGTTCCTCATTCTCCTTCACGAAATGGTCGAGGAAGGCTTTATCATATACCTTTTGTGGGTTTGTTATATGATACATTCTCTTAGGTCTTTTGTTGTAAAGGAACCAATAACCTCTTGTCTTGAAGTCTAGAATGCACGGTCTGAAATGTTAATGTTGTCTATTGTCCATTTTACCATATTAGTGTATGGTAAAATCTTCGGTTCAGCAACAATTCTATGTAGGAAAGAACTTGTAGCTTCAAAGTAAGACACCCAAGAAGAAGTGGTAGCGTTTGTTGTTGCTTTGGTTTGAATTATTCTTGGACCCTCATTTTCTAGTAGATTGTACATAGCTTCCCACGAGGAAGTCCCGCTATCAATAGTGTATGTTGTTTCTAAGAATAATGGAGGCATTTCTGTTACATCAAACGTAGAGGATTGCATGACTTCACCAGAATTCTTTCCTTTCTTAGACTTAGTCATTTTGCTGCACAATTCTCTTTCGGGAGAAATCATGCAATACAGAGAATGCAAAGCAAATGAAGAGAAAATAGGAGTTAAACGTAAAAGAATGCGAACACATAAAGCTTTTGAAATGATAGAAAGGGAGGTTTTAATGCAAATAAATCTGAACAAGTCACCAAATCTCCTTGGGCCTTGAAACCATAAATACCATTAAAACCCATTAATTAACTGAAATCATGGCTCTGTGTGGTTTATTTATTATTCATTAATATATTGCAATTGCAATATTTCTTCAGATGATAAAACAAATTCATTATTTAAGTGTCGCATCGATATGTGACAGCGATATCAACGTATTAGTGTGTTAAGTATGGGAGATTAGCGATTGCGATAATGGCATTATCGCAACCAATTATTTTGAGACAACAAAGAATAGATATTGCCAAAAGCTTTTAGCGATTGCGATTAATGATGTGGTAGTGTAGCGGGCCCTTAGGTTTATATTTAAGCGAAGATTCTGTTTAAGATTTATGGTTTCCTTGGGCGCTTTTCCTTAATGAATAACTTTATCACAATTGGAACCATTTGAAATGATACGAGCAAAGTTTATTTGCATCCTTGCGATACATCCAGATGCGATTGTATTTTACTGAGCTAGTTTAATGTTTCGTTTGGTCCGATGACTTATCATATTTCGCAAGAGGGAGGCCTTTTGGATATATTTCCTGTTTGTCATGGGATTGCGATGCGAGAAGCTTCCGCCGTAAGGAATTCTTATTAATACTTTAAGATTTTTATAAAGAATGAATATGTTTGGGTTCCCCAGGGGCTATCCTTTATCACAATCGCAAATCTCGACTCGGTAGTTGAACTGTTATACTCTTGAGAGTTTACGATATGCGATATTGTCAGATTTTCCTTTAAAGTGGCCTTCTTTGGTCATTCAAGCTTTAATGAGGTTTTATTAATAAAATATATTTAAATTTATTCCTAAGAAAATATTTAAATTAAACTTATATTCTTATGTTTTTAAATTTGTTAAGGGTCCCCATTTATTTGTACAATAATCACCTAAGTATTAAGACAAATAAATGGGGGGTTGTTGCACAACACAACAGGTTGCAATGTTAAGCTTCCTAAGCTCATTAGTGAGAAGTGAACTATTTCAATTATGCAAGTGTGATCTTTAAATTCACGCCTATGTGGCGTGCCTACCTATGTTGTGGGTTACAACATCAATATTCCTAAGGCCACTATGTAGAAGTGAGCTCTTTACTTTTCTGCGAGTGTGATTGCATTTCTAAAGTTTGTAGGACCTTGCCAAAACCTGTGAATTGTTGACACTCTCCTTGGAAAATAAGTCATTGATATTACAACTACAAAACAAACTAATGCATGTGAAAAGTGTGACATGCATGTACAATGCATGGTAACTCACAAGATCCATACAAACCCCAGGTTGGCACAATATTTTGGTTGTCTTTCTGAGTAATCGAAAAGGTAATTAAAAGGCTTGTTAGGTAGTAGAAGTCAACTTCTACTGGTGGTGGTTTAAGGTTGACTACCAACTCTGGAACTTGGCTCAAAGTAGTTCATAGAATAATTCTAAATTTGACTAGAAGGTGACGTCTTCTGCTAAATGGAAGTGTTGTTTGATTATCGTTAAAAATGACCACAAATTATTGTCTAGTAGAAGCAATAAGTCCTCTACTAAGAGGTTGTTCAAGGTGGAAAACAAACCAAATGGTTCTCGTGGAACATAAGTTCGTTTTTGGTCTTGGTCGACTATGGCTCTAGTTCTAGTTGTGGCTTAGGATTGCTTGACAATGCTTCAAAATTTGATGCTAAATGTCAATCCCCCTCCGGGTTAGATGCAATGTGAGAAAATGAAAATCTCTCCACTACAAGATGTGTCAATACTCAAAATTCTATGGTACAAGTAACATAGTTTCTTGGTTGTAGATGACTATTTCAAGAAGTGATCCATCCAAGGTGAATTTGTACTCTTCCAAGGTTCTTAGGATTGAAACATTTATTTGAATAATGATTATTCTTTCCACAATGCTCATGAGGATGAAGATTACAACAATAATATTTCATGAGGTCAACTTGAATGTGGAGTAGGTGAAGATGAACTTTCTTGAAGAAAACCAAAACTTTAAAATATAATTGGTTTGGAATAGTGTCGAATTTGAAAGGTTATTTCATTTTTGTATCCAAGGCTAATTTTTTTCTTACTGTTGATGACTTCATCCCAAGGTCTACTGATGGGCTTAGGAAGTGCATGACGAACTTCTACATCTTCATTTCAAACTACTTCTAAAGTGGCAATTGATTTGATGATGCGTTAGTTGTTGAGAGGACTCTTTCTCAAACTTAAAAGGAGATTTGTTTTAAATAAGGACTAGCTCAAAATGTCGATTGTTTTGTTTTCATTCATCTTATCGGAGTTGTGTTTCAAATTGGAGAAACTCAATTTTGTCCTATGAGTCCTGCAAACAAGTTAGAATATCAATGAGAGTGACTTTTCCAATTTCGACTCTATCATCAAGAATAAAGAATATCATAGTATTCGATAACTCGAATACTTCATCAATTCAAGCCATTTTCTCAACAACTCAAGTAAATGAGGGGTGTTAGCTTCAACTTAAAATGCACCCATTTACATTGTAATTCAACTAGTTTTCGGGAATGTATAAGCAAATATACAAAATAAGACTATTTAAAAGTTATCAATATTATTGTTTGGTCCCTATCAATATACTAGTGTAGCCCCCATATTGTTATTGTTGTGCCCCATGCAGCCCCCATATTGCTAAATTGTGCCCCATAGAAGCCCATTATTATTTTTAGTGTGCCCTTACATTATTATTGTAATATTCCTAATGGAAAATTTTAGAGTGATAAAAAAAAACATGCAGGACAATATAGCATAAAAAAATTTCAGTAAACACCAACAACCCAAAAATGCTCCCAAACACGCCAAAAATGGGTACTTTTATTATATAAACTACTTGAGTACAATGTGAAATAGAAATAGTGCATATGGGCTTGCAAAAAGCAAGCTACAAGCCTCAGGTGATCAATATGCCAATGCCCAACTGCTGCTGGAGTTTATCTATCAGAAAATCTACACTGGCCCAATAATTCAGCATTGTTGGCTTTGTTGAGACCTTGATTTGACACCTCAAATTTGTCCATAAAATTGTGTGAAATTAGATATGAGGTCCTTGCCAAAAACCCATAAAGGGTTTTGGCAAATTCTACTGACCACTAGGGACCCAATTTTTAAGTTCACCCCTCCTAACTCGCTGCTAAAGAATCCTGTTGTTTTCGAGCAACAAAAATCCTCCAGAAATTATGCAAAATTAGGAGAGTTTCTACACCCTCCTTGACATTTTCAGCATCCCCCACAATTCAAATTAATGGATATGTCACCAATTCCATCTCAATTAGCTGTAGGATTACCCCAAAAAATTTCTTCGGAGGATGTGAGTGAAATTTCTTCCAAACCCGACACAAATAAAATGAATCCAACCCCCCAAATTCTACCCTAAAATGGTGAGTTTATCTCTTTCAGCAACAACAACTTCCAACTCTAAAATTATCTAGAAATTCTAGTCCACCCTCAATGAAATTTCTCCTAAATTCGCTGGCTAGAATTCCTCTTGAAACTCCCTCAACTCAGTGGTTCGATTTTTGTCCCTACGTCCTCATGGAAGTTCGAACTAGCTGAAGCTAGAGCTGATGTGTCCCACGAACTCCAACAAATCTCTCCCCACTAAGTTCTAAAATACTCTCTTAGGGCGACACTCGAAGTTCAGCGAATGTAGAGCTAGAATTCCCACTTGGGAAATCCTTGTGCTAAACAACACTGGTTTACTTGGCTAAATAGCTCAAGGAAACTTGTGTTCAAATGTTAGATTGTCAAAAGATACCAACTAGAGTCCTCCTTTCCTTATTTATAGGAGTTGGTCCTCTTTCTCTTGGTGGACCCTATTTTCCACTAACTTGCACCCCCTTTCTTTCTCTCTCTTCCTCCACAAGTGTGAATTATCTCCAAAGGTCGAATTGCCTCATTTTAGTGGTCACCACATTCCACCAAGGCTAAAATTTCTCCTATTCTCCTAAGTCCTTTATGCATCTCATATCAAAATTGCCTCTAATGCTTGAATTTCAAAATTGTGCTATGCTTAGCACCACCCACAAAAGCTCTGTTGACCTCCTCAAATGGAAAAATAAAAAATTGGGGACATTACTGTCCTCTTTGCCAAAAAATGCTTGTCCTCAAGCAATGTTCGAACAAGCTCTCTCCCTACTGACCCAACTATCACTACAAACAATAATAGGATCCCAATGTGCCACTGAGTCATTAGCGAATCTATAGGGGACCAAATACTCTCTATAGAATTGAACCCCAATGGAAGATCTGCATGACCTCCCCTTGTATAGACCAACTCATCCCTAAAGGTGGTTGAAATGCCAAGCCTTGTAATATCGAGGTCCCATGTTAATCTCAAAAGGATACCACCATGTAAACACTGGACCAATTTATCTATGGTCAACTTCCCATAGTACTCATACTATATCCTCCCCTCCTGGAACTTGATGGCATAATATCTGTGGGGCCCACGCACATCCCATTAGTCATAAGACCATCCATGTGAAGTGTTATCGCATCTTGGGAAGTCCTTGAGAGGTATCATGCCTACTACCAAAACTGAGATCCAACAAAATACTTGGATGTCCTTCGCTGGTGGGAACCCTCCCTCATAAGTTTGTGACCCAACTACTCTGCCCTGTAGCTCCATGGCCCCATACTAATCTCGAAGTGAGGTCAATGTGTAGGCATTGTGCCAGTCTGGGCATGACTGCAACCCCCTCATGCTCCTACAGATCCATCCACTCTCATAATCCCTTGTCACAACCCCAATAAAGGACAACCCTATAGTGTTTAAGATGATCCTACCAAGGCATCCCATCAAAGCCATCATCTACCAATCCTCATCCAATCTCTCACTGAAACAATAGCAAGGAAATTCCTCCTCAACCCAGAGTAATAATCTTGACTATCCACAAGCTGACCTCCCAATGGAGATGTCATCATGTCACTGTCATCTCTGTGATCCCTCCGGAGAAAGGCGATCTACTGCCCCAATGGATCCCTGGAACCCAAAGCCAAATTGAAAGCCCATCGCTTCCAATTCTTGTTTCCTGCCACTCTGTAATATTAATGTCCACTGGGAACCCCTTGTGCCATACAACTAATCCCTGAATGTTGCTAATAGACATATGTTTGATGCTCGCGACCATCTGAGTGTATGCGAATTTTTCCTCCTCCAGTCAATTATCACCACTAAGTCTGCCATCTGCACCCTCGATAATGTGCCAATATAGTGTCTGAAGCCCGAATACCCACTGGAAAACTGCCCCATCTATACATGGTATCCCCTACTCATGTAGGATCCTAACAAGCCCTACCGAAGTAGAAGCACATGTCTCCCCCATGATCAGTTCCCCGAGTGTGGGCTCAGAGATGAGTGGTATACCACCACTCTACAAGATCGTCTCATCCCATAACACATGGCTGCCAACTCATGTACCGACCCTTCTCTTCCACTGGGGAATCCTTATCATGCCCCTAATGCATAAAATCTCATAGAGTCATCTCAAGCAAGTCTCTTAAGTCTCTCTACCCACAATGTAGGCTTCGATCGGACATAACAAGGCTCCCCTCAACTTCCTACAAGGCCAGTGAGTGAGAGATGTCTAGGCTCCCACGGGTATGATCGAGAACCCGTGTGGACGCTCCTGACTAGCCTCGTGATCGAACCTCCCTCCAAACCTGGGTATGTCCCCTTCAATGGCATGCCTAACGCTCTCGTCAAGTAGTCTCCCTGCTAGAAGCACTCTCCCAGTCCGTAGTGCACCCTTGCATGTTTCCGCATATAACCATGTATCATCATGTCCCCTGGCATACAACTGCACCCCGTTGCACATCTCTCTGCATCGCTCG
Organism: Pinus taeda; assembly: GCA_000404065.3. Classification (NCBI taxonomy): domain Eukaryota; kingdom Viridiplantae; phylum Streptophyta; class Pinopsida; order Pinales; family Pinaceae; genus Pinus; species Pinus taeda. The sequence continues at coordinate 50,190 of APFE031123565.1, read as the reverse complement.
ACCCTGTTGCATGCTGTCGCATCACCCCAGATCAACTGGAATCCCACATGTATCGATGCTTCTGTCACATTATAAGGAAATACACTGTGATGTGAACCACTCCTCCTACACCCCAGTGTGACCCTGCACACCAATATGCACCATTGTGCAACTTTGTGCCCCTTTGCATATCGCTGCACACCGCTACATGCCCCTATACATCATTAGATACCATGATCTAAAACATAGTCAATAAGTATCAATCTGCCTCTTTCAGTATCACTGTATCCACTCTCTGATCTCCATAACCTCGTATAAGTGGACCTCCCTCTTCATCCTCCATGAGAGACCTAACATGTGAATATCCCTATGTAGCTGTGGGGGTGTCCCTAAGGTGTTGGTCCTCGGTGACCCATGTGCCCCATATATCCATGGGAAATCCTCCTCTCCATACAAGGAACTATCTGGTGGCCTACCAATGTCACCTCCTCTGACAACCTCTTGCCAAGGGACACTGATGATCCTATGCCCCCACACACAACCAACATGCCAAGACAACTCATGGAGTTTGCTTGCTCCTCTATTAGCTCGACCTGTCATCGGTGTTGTCCAAAACTGTGGTGGGAATATGAAAATGGGGGTGAGTCTAATCACTGGATCCAACATCCTACTAATACCATGATTGACCCAATCCATGAAGTGGTGGGGAGTCCCACCTAGGTCCCAATGAAGACCCAACCCTCGAGCCCCTCTAGAAAACCATGGCCCTTGCTAAACTATGCTCCCAACCATGGATGTATCCAAAAACCTAGTCAGCCCCATCACGTACCAACTTAATACCTCTTGTCACCCAACCCGATGAGAGGGATCAATTTTAAAAGTCCCCGAGTACATAGCAAGTCCATCATGTGAATGTTGCACCCTATGCAACTCATGTCGCCTTTTATCACTGGCCTGATCATCATATACAACCTATCTAGGCAACCCAACCAATATCCCTTCAATGTGTAGAGGTAACTAACAATATTGTAGGCCCCATCTATGTAGGCCGTAAGAGAGCTACTATTTGGAAGTACTGCAACTCTTCTAGCTTCCTGCACATCTATCTTCTCCCCGTCGATGGCAAGTCCAACAGATGATTTCCCATCTTCCCCTACAATGGGCACAACAAGAGTCTCAATATTTCCCTCCACAAGTAGCTCATCGAGAATAACATCCTCATCTAATTCATGCTCCTCAAGGTGCTCTCCATGTTGTTGTAGGTAGTTGTCGTCTAAGAACTCTTTCATGGATCTGTGTGCCTCTATGCCCATTAATACCCCACCAATGGATGTGTCTCATGACACCTCCCTAATCGGTTGTGGGCTGCCATCACTTGAAAATTTGGACACAGTCCTAGACACCCCATCAATGGATACCTCAATAACAAATGGCACCTCATCAATGACAGACACCACATTGTCAGATGGCTTTATGGGTCTATGCTCCAGTTTCTCCATTAAGGTGTCAACTGGTGCTATCAAAGAGGTCTCTAATAATGGTGACTCATGTGCTACACTGGAGATATCAATGTGCCCCTCACCATCCCACGTGTCCTCCTACTCAACCTCCTCCTCGAGCTTCTGACATCTAAAGTCTGGTCTCCACCAACATATATGCCTCCTGGTCTCATCCTCTAATTGCCCAGCACTACATGATGATCCGACCCTTGAAATATACTTCTCATTCTCCTATTGTTGGGGCATTTATATGAATGATATATCACCACAAATTAAATTGTCAACCAGGGAATCATAATTAGTAGAGCTGATGCACTATATGAGCCTATAACAGGTAAGTTCCTATCTCTGACGAGTATAGTCTAGATAAGAAGCATTCAAAACCAATACTCCATTCTTACAATTTTCGATGTAACTTCCTCACACAACTCAAAGATTAGAAATCAAAACTCAGAAATAAAATCTCAGCAAGCATGTGATCTAAAGGTTCTTGTGCAGGAAATAAGTCTGTGCATTTACAGGATCATGAAATATAAAAAAAAAAAATTCAACTCTGTTTTGTTGTAGCAACTGGTTAAAATAAACTTACTGCACTTAAATATCAAGTAAAATAGTCATTCCTAATTTAACTAGTTATGAGGGAAGCTAAGCATTCTTATACAGAAAATGTTAGGTATGATGAGAGTCTTTACTTAATAGCACATGTAGGTGAATGGTGAGATCTCTATGTTCTCCAAAGTAGAAATCGACAACAGAACAAAACTGAAATCATGTCCAATGCTTTAAAATTGAATTATAACACGAAGTCACTCTTCACACACAAACCAAACTATATTCACAATACTTATAGTAAAAAAGTTACCTCGTTGGCTTCGGTGGGCCCTTGCTGAGCTAACAAGGAAAGTTAAGAGAAAACTACAGAACTAAAGACTCTATTAACACAACAGATTCATCAACTGCTACTTATATCATTGGTTTCAAAAAAAGTTTACAAATCTTAATTGTTCAGTCACATTTCCAGCATAACAGTACTAAATCTCTACATCTTTGTTTCTTTTACTAACTTTTGACTCACTTTCTAACTAACACCTATCATCTACAAGTCTTCTCTTATAGAGGAATGGTCATTACATATAAAGTTTAAGAGATATAATCAAATCATTATGAAAATATTACACATCGTTTTCCTTTATGTATTTGGCTTCATCCTCATGACACGTAGTGCATGAGGATAAAGCGCATCTCGAATTGCCATAAAAAGGTAAGGCTTTCACCATCAGTTCCCTAGGTCTCATTGAAGGCAGCTCACTCGAACTGTCGAAGTTGAAGAGGCGGATCTGGTACTAAATGAACACAGTCAGTGCAGGACGAACACAAGTACCGGACGAGCACATTTGGTATCGAATGAGCATAGGTACCTGATGAATGCAGGTACCGAATGAGCACAGTTGGTACTAGATGAGCACAAGTACCAAATGAACGCATGATTAGTGCCAGATGATCGCAGGATTGGTCCTGGGTGAGTAGGAACAGGGTTTTAAGATCTATTTGAGTCAATCCAAATAATTAGAGAGTACAAAGAATCACTTATTTCATTCCTACCAACAAGAAATAATAAAAACCATGCTTTAAATATAAATTACCTCACAGATACACAAGGATGCTAAAATTATGTTCTTGAAGAAGGTAGGCAATTGGTGAGTAGGTTTCGAGGTAAAGTTGGTCAAAAATAGAGGACAATATAGGGTATTAAAGGCATAAAAAAGGAGACCCATCACTTGTTCATCCAAGGAATGAGGCATGGTAGGACAGTCAGACTGGCCATACATGTGGGTGTTGTACTGCAGGGATGTGCGTGTATGTGCTTGTCTTTTGTGTTGGTTATGTATCATTCGTTGCATCCCCTCTAGAATCTGTTGGTTTTGCCTCACCAATTGTTGGCTCTGCCTCATTAACTCCTCCATGATCTTGCTAGACCCTCCCCACAGCTGGCCAAGACCATGCTCTGATACCACTGTAATATCCCTAACAAAAAAAAATTACAGTGCTAACAAAAACATGTAAGACAATATAGCTTAAAATTTTTAGTAAACACCAACAACCCATAAATGCTCCTAAACATGCTAAAAATGGGCAATTTTATTATATAAAATGTAGGAGTACAATTTGAAATGGAAAGAGTGCACCTGGGCTTGCACAAGGCAAGATACAAGCCTCAGGTGATCGATATGCCAATGCCCAACTGCTGATGGAGTTTATCTATTAGAAAATCTGTGCTGGCCCAATAATTGTGCACTGTTGGCTATGTTGAGACCTTGACTTGACCCCTCAAATATACCTAGAAAATTCTACAAAATTAGATTTGAGGTCCTTGCCAAAAGCCCAGAAAAACCAAGAAAGGGTTTTGGAAAATTCTACCGACCACCAGGGACACAATTTTTAAGCTCACTAGCTAACTCGCTGCTAAAGAATCCAGTTGTTTTGGGACAAAAAAACTCCTCCAAAAATTTTGCAAAATTAGGAGCAGACTCCTTGAGGCTAGTCCAACAAAACCCATAAATGATTTGGGTTAATTCCAACCTCCTAGAATTATCCAAATTTGGTGCTACACCCTCCTTGATAGTTTCTGCATCCCCCACAATTCAAATTGTTGGATATGTCACCAATTCCCTCTCAATTAGCTATAGGATTGCCTTGCAAATTTCCTTCAGAGGATGTGAGTGAAATTCCTTCCAAACCATACACAAATAAGATGAATCCAACCCCCCGAATTATACCTAGTAGTACTTTTGTGCATGCCCTAAAATGTTGAGTTTGGCTCTCTCAGCAGCAACAAATTTTGGCCCCTAAATTCTCCATGAATGTTGGTCCACCGTCAATGAAATTTCTCCTAAATTCGTTGGCTAGAATTCCCCTTGAAACTCCCTCAACTTAGTGGTTTGATTTATGTCCCTGTGTCCTCCTTGAATTTCGAACTATCTGAAATAAGAGTTGATGTGTCCCACGAACTCCAACAAATCTCTACCCACTAAGTTATGAAATACTCTCCTAGGGTGACACTCGAAGTACACCGAAGATAAAGGTGGAATTCTCACTTGGGAATTCCTTGTGCTAAACAAAATTGGTTTACTTGGCTAAACAACTCAAGAAAACCTGTGTTCAAAAGTTAGACTGTTAAAAGATACCAAATGGAGGCTTCCTTGCCTTATTTATAAGAGTTATCCCTCGATCTCTTGGTGGACCCCATTTTCCACTAACTTGCACCCCTTTCTTTCTCTCTCTTCCTCCACAAGTGTGAATTATCTCCAAGGGTCGAATTGCCTCCTTTTTGTGGTCCCCACATTCCACCAACGCTGAAATTTCTCCTATTCTTTTGAGTCCTTTATGGATCTCATATCAAAATTGCCTCCAATGCTTGAATTTCAAAATTGTGCAATGCTTAGCACCACCCACAAAATCTTCATTGACCTCCACAATTGGAAAAATCAAAATTGGGGACATTACAATTATTGTTATGTAGGCCATGATTATCTTGTGACCTTTAGACTTCAATATACACCAAGGACGTTTTATCATTCACATCATCCAAAAATTGTTCATTTTATGTGTTGTAAAAGATTTTTCCCTCTTGTAGAGGTGCATTTTGAATTCATTGATCTATATTTTCTTCTGTTTTTTGTGTTATGGTTACATAACCTTTGGTACCCGAGCTTAGGATCCTAGGGTTTCGTTGCTTTACTAAGGTCATCTTGGAATTTTTGTTATAACTATTTTTCTACGAGGCTTCAGAAACTATATTGTTACCACGTGGAGGAGAAATCTTGATGAACATCTATATGAAATTTCAAACGTTGGTTCACTACATTTTCGAATTTATGGTCTAAGGAAGTTAGGGTTTCTGTGTGCTCCATAATTCATTCTCAAACAGGTGTCTCAGGTAAAATCGACATAACTTTCGTTTAGGGAATCCACATTCAATTTCTTAAAAAGTGGTTGAAAGTGAAAAAATTGTAGTTTCTTGGATACTATTTTTAGGTATTAAGGTTGAAATAGTGACATGTGGCATTCTATACAATTTCTCTCTATTGAACCAATCCATAAGTGGGTCGTCTCGAGATATTTGGCCTAACTTTATCTTGAAGAATCGAATCTTAGTCTAACTAGTGGGGTTGGAAAGAGCAAAGAGAGGGCTACCACAGGATGAAATTTCAAACCTTGGAAGGTTGAAATAAGAGAGATATACTAGTTTCAAGTTCAGCCTAATCAATAAGCTCAAAATCAAACTCTAAAATGTGTATATTCTCAAATTTGCATAACTTTAGCTTGAAAAAATAGTTTGAAGTGATTCAAAGGGCATAGTGAAGCATATATATATCAAGTATTTGTTCCAAAATGCCTCCCATCTAAAATAATTCTACACCCATTAAGCCGTTAGAAAGCTCTACTATAACGCCTGAAGAGGAAGAAATGCAACGTGATATATCAAAATTATGATATGAAGTGCAATAAATTTCACGCTCACAAAGCGCAACCAAAGATAAACTAAAAGGAGACATGAACGGTTCAAAAGGGCACATGGAAGGTTTAAAAGCAGACATGGAAGGTTTAAAGGAAGGTTTGACAAAGTTGCTACAAGAAATACTTCCTAATAGTGACAAGGTAGTCCATGAAACTCATGATGAAAACAAAAGGAATGTGTATCATGATTTTAGAGACTCCAACCTTGGTATGAAGATTAATCGAATTCCAAAGATTGATATGAGGAAGTTTGATGGCAAGGATCTAGTAACAGGGATACTACAGATGAAGAAATTCTTTGATCTACGATGTTCCACACACACAAAAGGCCTGAATTGAATCTTAATTATATTTAGAGCCCAATCAATTTGTGTGGATCAATGGCTTTTTTCTCATAAATCAAATGTGATGTGGAAAATATTTACAAAGCAATAGGTAACACATTATGAGGATACAAAAACTAATATCTTCTTTAGCCAATTGATAAATATCAAACAAAAGGGTTCAATGGAAAACCACATTGAGGACTTCCAAAGATTGAATATCAAGGTAACTGGTATTCATGAGGAGAACATGATCATGTCTTCATAGGGACTTTAAAGGATAATATCCAACATAAAGTTCGCCTTTGGGAACCTATTTCATTAGAAAATTCATTCAAAGTGGCAAGAATAGTTGAAAGCAAAATTAAGGTAACAAGGAAGTCTGCCACTCACAACTATGTATATGGAAGTATTGTTGCTCCTAGCCTCCCACAACCTACAAGGTTGACACCACAATAACTAGAGGAAAAAAGAGCAAAAGGGCTTTGTTATAGTTGTGATAAAAAATATACTAAAGTTCATAAGTGTGCTAAGCAGAAATTATTTTACATAGACTGTGAAGAGGAGGAAGAAAAGTAACAAGAAACATAAAAAGAAGAGGATATACAACAAGAACCAACCGTAGAGAAAGAATAAATGAATCCAACCATATATTGTAATGCATTGGTAGGAATTAACACTCCCCAAACTCTCAAGATAGAAGAATATATCAAGAAAAAAAATGTAATAATGTTGATTGATTTAGGTAGTACCCATAATTTTATTCATTGTAAGATAGCTAAGGAATTGAATTGCTTTCTATATCCAACACTAAACTATCAAGTGATAGTTGCAAATGGAGGAACTATAAATTGCTCAAGGAAGTGCCATAATATCAGCTAACCATGGGGTGATATTTGTTGAATAGTCCAATGCTTTCCATTCTAATGGGTGGTGTTGATGTTGTATTAGCTGTCCAATGGTTACAATCTTTGGGGACTGTAGCTTTTAATTTTCAAGAAGTTTTCTTGAATTTTTTTTGGGAAGGAAAGAAAATTGAATTAAGGGGTATCACATGGAAACTAGGGAAGATAACTAGCTCTAATGGTGATCAAAGTGGATATTTGTGGCCACCCACATACTCCACCTTGACCCCCAACATTGTTTCTTTTAGTTTCCTTAATTGTAGCAGAATTTACTATTTTTTGCAGTTTTTCAGGTCATGAACTTCCAGACCCATTTTGAGGTCCTAAACGATGTTTTTTTAGAAAACAAAAAAACCAATTACCTACAATAGGGGTTTACAGTCAAAATTTGTAGTCGGATATATATTTTTAACGAGGTATTGTACGTGTCAAACGAAGATTGTATGCCAAAGTTACATACCCGAGAAGTTGATGTACTAGTTTACCCCAACGGGTCCCACAAACTTTTGGTGCTTCATCTTCTAGGGTTAGGTTTTTTTGATGTTTAGGGTTTTCTAGTGTTTCTCAATAATAAATAGGCCTTTGAGCGTCATTGTAACACAGTTCAAAAGGCATGTAGTTGCCACATCCCTTCTCAGAGATAATCTACCATCGCCCGAGCTTGTTTATTTCCATTATGCATGTAACAATTTTCAGTACTTTATTATTAATGAATTGAAGTTATGTTTTCATTGTAGCTTTGTGTTTATGTTTATATATTTATTTCATTTCGTTCCTTCATAAATCTGGATCAGTGGTATCAGAGTGGTTTACTCTTTCTCTGTCTTTCTGTGAATGTCCCCAATGAGATCAGGGTATAAGGAGTTGAGACTTGAACTGGTTGAGCCTTTGCAAGATCATCCTCACCGTCACCGACGACCTCCCATGGCGGAATGAAAAGAAGAGGAAGGAGCAAGATATCCTATCAAATTGTTGCCAAAAGAATCCCTCGAGCAGCAAAGGAATGAGATGATGGACAACTTTGCCCAAATCCTTCTATGGATGCCCACAAGCAACACATCCTCATCCAACAGTCACTATGGAGGCGTCGCCCCCTTCAAGGTACAAGTTAACTTTGACATCCCTATATTCAAAGGTCAAATAGATGCATATGTTGTAGATAAATGGTTGAATCTAGTGGAAGGTTGTTTTTCGGTCCATAATTTCTTCGATAGGGAAAATATTACTTTTGTATTGCTTAAGGATGTCTCCCATGCTAAGGAATGGTGGGAAACTTACTATCATAAAAGGGCCGAGGAACTATCTTTGTTTACCACTGCACCCTCTTGGAACTCTTTTCTTAGACATTGTCAGGGAACAATATTACCCTGTGGTGAGCTATGAATACAAGTACATACAATGGACCACACTACGACAACAAAGGGATCAAGATGTGCATGAGTTCACAAATATTTTTCAAACTCTACTCACAAAGTTGGGTATCAAAGACTCTGAGCGACATCTGGTGCTCAAGTATCGCAGTCATCTGCACAAATACATTCAAGAAGAAATGGAGTTCTTGGACATCTCCTCGCTTGGTGCGACATACTGATAAGTTGCCAAGATTGAAAAAAAATTTAAACAATAGAAGCACAACTTTGGATTTGTGAATAATAAGAAGGGAAAAACAACCCCCAAACCGTAGAACAAAGGACAAAGCCAAGGTTGAGTGACCCAGGACAACCCATCGAAGCTGTAAGCAAAGAAGGACACATGAAAGTGGTGTGGATTACACAAGAGCCCCACTCACAACAAACATGAGTTTTGTGCCAAGCAATCATTAGTGGTCGAGCTAAAAGCTTCAGAGTTTGATGCATGTTTTGATTATGAACCAGAACCGGATAAGGGGAATGAAAACGGGAAGCATATTATTGATGTGGAACCCAATGCCACCATTGCAACCACTAAGTTCTAGAAGGTTAAGCCCAAAGATCCAAAGGAGGGGGGCATCTCTTCCACTCAAATACGTGGATGAAGGGTTCTCTGTTGCAGAATCGACAATGACAACAAACATAACCTCATTTCAGCAAAGGTCGTTAAGCAGTTTGGTATATCGACCACATCACACATACAACCATACACCATCGAATGGCTCCACCAAGGACGTGATCTCCATGTCAGCTAGCAGCGTCGCCTTCCCTACAACATCAAGCCCTTCACAGATGAGGTATTGTGTGATGTTGCTCTGCTTGAAGTTTGTGTTGTGTTATTAGGCCAACCATACTTGTGGAAGTGTCATGTTGTGTATGAGTCCAAGCCTCACACTATTATTATTACTTTGGGCAATAAGTTATACAGAATACTAGAGGTTGCCCTGCCTACACTGTCTCTTTGATCTATGCTAAGGAATGTAGTAAGATCATCTCACAACTGGTAAATTTATTTTCTTTCTTGTGCGATCTCAAAGTAAGGGGAAGATAGTGGCCACATCCATAGCCCCTAGGAAGGGTTCCTCCACACAATAGAAGTTGGTGGATAAGGTCATGAAAGAATATAAGGACATCTTCTTGTCACCCACAAGGGTACCTTTGCACTGTCAGGTCAAGCATTCGATCAATCTAACTATTGAAGCACCTCTACCTAATGGGTTGATATACCATCACTCTATTATGGAAAATGAAGAAATCAAGAGACATATCTAGGAGTTGCTACAAAAAGGGCACAACTAACTAAGTTCCTCACCTTGTGGCAACCTGTTTGTACTTGTACAATAGAAGGATGGAACCTGGAGGCTTTGCATTGATTATTAGGCACTAAACAAAATCACTATTTGGAATAGGTATCCAGTCCTATGGATTGATGACCTTCTTGACTAGCTCAAAGGGGCCAAGTATTTCAGCATGATCAATTTGAAGTTTGGCTATCACTAGGTTCTAATAGAACCCACAAATGTATGGAAGACCGCCTTCAAATCTAAGGAGGGGCTTTTCTAGTGGTTGGTCATGCCTTCCGGGTTGACAAATGGCCCTGCAACTTTTATGAGGCTGATGGATAACATCTTGCATGCCTTCACCAACTTGTTTGTGGTTGTATATATGGACGACATCCTCATCTTCAACAAGAGTTGGGAATAACACCTACAATTCATCCGACAAGTCCTTCAAACCCTAAGGCAACACAAACTATATGCCAAATTGGAGAAATGCACCTTTGGCATGAGTTAGGTCCAATATCTGGGCTATATCACAGATGAGGAATGCATGCATGTGGATCTAGCTAAGATCCAAGTCATTCGATATTGGTCAACCTTGACCACTCAAAGAGAGCTTTGTAGCTTTTTGGGCCATGCCAACTTTTATGAGAGGTTCATGTTGGGATTCTCTCATATCACTTAGCCTTTGAGTTAGGCCACCAAGGGCAAAGCAAAAGCAAAGTTTTCCTGGTATGAGTCCCAACAAAATGCATTCGTTGAGTTGAAGCACCGCCTCTGCTCTACACCAGTACACACATTTCCAGACTTGCAACAACCATTTGAAATTGAGACAGATGTCTCCGACTATGCTATTGGTGTAGTTCTCACCTAGCAAGGGCATCTTGTGACCTATTGTGGTGAAGTAAAATTATAAGTGCGGACATAAACGAATTCCTCTAGCTCAATAATGGGTCTATCCACAATAGATACATTTTATGGAAGATTTCCTTAGGTTAGAACTAATTAAGAGGGCCTACCTCTTAGTTTGCTTATCCTATTTGATGATGTCCTTGCTTGATCACTCCAACTATCTCTCGCTTCCTTCTTCAAGTACCTGAAACAAGTAAACAACAACAGACAACAAATGTGATAATAGAAAAAATGTAATTCAACCTACTTAAAAAGTCAAGAAACATTAAGCCATGAATATGTAAGATGACAAATCATGTAGGAAATCAATCGATAGTTGCATAAATTAATATCAAAGAGAGATTACAACCACTCGTCTTGACGTTGCAGTCCTCCTCTGACAAGACTATGTTCCCGCATACTTCTGCTAGCATTCCATGATGGCCTCAATCAACAATAGTTTTAAGGCTCTTCCCCTTAGGCTTCACTCCAAACCAAATCACACTTCTCCCTCACACAACTAGATAGCTACAACTAGTAATAGCTTGTTGTCTACTCCAAACCAAAATAGCATTAACACACGAATATCAACCCTCAGCCAAAAACTAGATTGTGCTTGGGAATAAGGGAGGTTTATATAGGATGAATGGATGGGAGATGGATCCTTTTCTCATGGAAGAAGAGCTTATCCCTTGAGGTAGTTCGATCATTATAGGGGAAAGGAGCTGAAACTGACATCCTCGACCCCATTCGGCCAAACCATTTACCAGACTTCTGTTATGAAGTTTCTAGAGCTGGAAGCTTTAACTCCTAATTTAAAAAAAATTCCATAACAGGACCGGCGTGACTAGAACACAACTCAGTCACTTCATATGGTGTGAGGGATAGTGCTAATCTTTGCACATCAGCGTGGGGGAGACAAAGGTCATTAGCGCCAGTCTTGTAAACTGGGTAAAACAGAAGTTTCAGGGGAAATGGTGCAAAAGGGAATTGATCTTCTCATGAAGAGGGACACAATGGGAGTTTCTTCATGAAGGGAAAGCATGCGGGGTTCAAGTAGAGGTCCTCCAGGATCAAGGAACAGGGAGTACAGAGACAATGACAAAATGTTATGTAACAGATGCCCCCCAAAACGTCAAGGCCGAACTAGAGTGAGGGATGAAATTCTTTATGGATCAGTGCGGGGAATTGTAGTATACTGTCGGAAAACCTGCAAGAAAGTACAGATACATATACATAACTGAGATCTTTGTCAAATGATACATGAATCACGACATGGATGCAACCATCCAGAGAATGATCATGTAAATGGATCCAGGTATGGGCGCAACCATCCGTCAAAGAGGATTATAACGAAACCAAGGTATGGTCACAACCATCCAATAATGAGAAGGATCACATATGATAACTCATGGTCTGGTCGCAGCCAACCATCCTAGAGAGACGTGAATATCAACATAACCATGTCACATCACTTCGCAACCTGGACTTTTGTGATTTGAGTCCAGGGTCTTGCGCTCCAACATGACCCGATCAAAGTACAAATTCTAACATGTGAGTATATGTGTTGACATCGAACATGCTAAAAAGTCACCTGATTACCATTCAATGATGTAAAATGTTAACAAGCGCGAGAGAAACCACCAATAATGACAATGGTCCTCAAGGTACTATTAGCACAATCCACGGAATGTGAATAGAGGAACTGAAGTTGAACACCCGTGAAATCACTTGATCGAAAGCCAATGATGTAAGCTTGTCGTCGACTGCGAAGAACTTGCCATTAGGGCATGCAAGCTTTGAGGTACCAGAAAGAAGTCTCTTGGTCAACTTCCCGGATAATGAGTTGAAGTCAACAAAAAGTGTCCGTGTCGAAGGAGGGCCATAATGAATCCCACATCATCGACGCGAGACAAAAGGATGCAAAATGATTTTGGATGATATAGAGAATCAGAGGTAAGTGTAACTGCAGAAGGACAACTCTTATATCGACGACACAAATGGAAGTTTGGCAGCTTTTAGATCCATGGGATCAATGGTCATGATGACCTGGCAGAGATAAAATGGAAGGCAAAAATAAATGGCCCAAACCCAGGAAGGTCAACGATGAAAAGGAGGATGTCCCAACCCGACACGAAGCAAAGAGTGTTATGTTCAAGAGTGAGCTGCCGACACGACTGATAGATTTCCAAATTTTCCCCCACCATTTCTGGCAGTTACCCCAGTTATTTTTTAATCGCAAGCTTGAAGCGGATAACATGTGCTTGCACTATAAGTTCATCCTTCGGATGAATCTGACCTAGTAAGTTTAACAAGCCCTAGAAAGGAGAAGCTCATGTTCGTCATGGTGACGAATCCGAGGTCATTTAATAGTTTAACGAGTACGACAAAGGTGTAACTCGATATCTTTTTCATGTTTAGAGAGTTTGAAAAAGACACGGAAAAGAAAACTCCACATGGTCCCTTTTCGTACATTTGTGTCTCTCGAGCCCGAAAATGTAGAAAACGATACTTGAGAGAACCGCTTGACCATTTCAGTCAAGGAGTACCTTTTTCTCAAATAGTGCATCCCAGCCTAAAAAGGTGTAAACTTATACTGGGCACACGACATTTCGCATCCATTAACGAGTTCGAAATGACAAGGTCTTGGCTATCTTTTCACTTTTAAAGGGTTGGAAAAGAGCTAAAAGTGGACCCCCCATTTTATTCTCTTTTACGAGTCAAAAGGGAAAAACTCGACAATCTTTTCATTTGAGTTTTACGAGTTGAGAAAAGAGCTGAAAGGTGACTTATCCTGGAAGAACGAGTGGTATAAAGGGTAGCAACTGGTTTCATCAATGGAGGAACTACTCAAATGTTCAAGAGGCTGGCTAACAAAACCACTCATCGCTGCGGTTCCTCAAGAAAAGAAAAACAACCAAGTGAAAGCATATGATCGACCAAAGAGATGGTGGTAATGGAATGAAACAACCAAGGCTCATTTAGCAGAAACCAGCTGATAAAAAGAGAAATCACAAGATGTAAATCAGACATGGGTTAATTTTTACACAAGCTTGAACCATGGATAACTCTGCTTGGATTCAGTTTCATGTTTACACAAGCTTGAAACAAAAAACTATTCCTGCTATAAGTTTGCATGCCCCCATCATAATGACTCAATCGAGGTACATGCCCCCCAAGCTTCATTTTAGTCAACTATATGGAATGAAGGTTCACTTTCGAGATCTTGGAAAGACTCGACTGGGATTTTACGAGATCTTAATAAAAGACTCGATTTGGAAAAGGGAGTCGCTTCATTTTTTAATGAGGTTGACATAGTAAAAGAACTATCCTCGAGACCCTTGTTTCATTTTTTAACGAGGTTGTCACAAGACAAGGAATAATCCTCATGTCTCCTTGTTTCATTTTTTAACGAGGTTGACACAAGACCAAGAACTATCCTCATTAATCTGATCATGGACCATACGAGAACATGGCTCCCAAGAGATCTTCACTAGATGGAAGAACCATGCTCTGGGAATAATACATGTCATTTGGTACCAAAGAAAGATCACGTTCCAATGCCCCCATACATAATGTACAATACCATCTGTGTGATCATCACTAAATGCGGAGATGGAATGGGTAGCCACATAATTAACATGTGGTGGGGAAGGTACTGCTTGCAAACAAGAGTTGATAGGGGACGATGGTTGCAAAGGAGGCGCCTGGTGACCAATGAACGACAGTTGATCAATAATCACAATTATCCCTTCGTGTGGAAAACAAACCATGCGGAAAAGTGAAGAAATAAGAGCTCCCATGACATAAACGTAGTCACATCCAAGGAGAAGATTGAAATCTAAGGGACCTTAGACTACCATCACGTCTATATAGACAGTCTTTCCTTCCAAAGTAATAGGGAACTTCAAAAGGATCCCTAAGGGCTGACTAGTTCCTCCGTTGAAAGCCAATAGATTCTGGGTGACAGGCACAAGCTGTGGGAAAACCAAAGCCTACTAGGTAGTAGAAGACATGATGCTAATAGATGCTCCTTCATCTAATATAATGCTATGTACTACCATATTATAGGCTTGTACTGTGATCTAGAAAGGCACATAAGATGGGAGGCGAAAAGCAGTCAATGGAACCCAATTGAAAGAGATGATAGAACTACTTGCGGGGGTATCATATGATTGCCCCCATGCTGTACAGGAATAGGAAAAGGACTCTCCTGAACAACCGGGATAGGAGGGTCACTATTTGATTCATGAGGATCTGAGGAGATGAGAAGAACATGAGCAGTATGATCACCACTCTCTTCGGGAACAGAGTTATCAACTGATGGTAGAACCAATTCGACACTCTTTTCGACCAATAGTTGGTTGGGAATAGACACAAGAGAGTCATGCTCAGGAAGAGCAGGATGGGCAAGAGATGAATCCAAGTCAATCTCTTTACCAACTAGGAGAGGGTTAGAAGAAAGCCTCTGATAACCAATAGGAAGTTGGGGTTGAGGAGTTGTAAGGTTTTCCAAAACTTTGGAAGCTTTATCCATAAGAAGACAAAGGTGAAGAAGATGCTCTCATTCACATAACCTAGAGGGGAATCTAATCTTCCCTTTCTTCTTACTATTGCTAACAGAGGGTGCAACATCGACATGATCTCCAGAGGTCGATGGGGATGGTCAATTTAAGTCTTGAGACCATACCTCTAAGACTCTGGGAATGTCAGGACTGTTGGCATTATGATGTATGTGTTGTACTTGATGGCAACCCACTTGTAGCAAAACAAATCACTTGTATATGGTAACTAGATGAATCTACAGAAGAGAGATCAGATGTGACAAAATGCATGACAATAGTGTTTACATATGTGATGAAATACAGGGAAACTTCAAGGAATCAGTTTAGAAGGCAACTAAGTCAGATGAAAGATCACAGTATAGCAGGTAAACAACAAAGAATTACAGATCAATCTTCACAGAATAAAGAAAGAGAAGTATACGTAGGTTCACCACTGACCACCCTGCGTATACACGTAGGTTCACTGTATACAAGTCGCGTATACATACACATGCACTTTCACAGAAGGAAAAGTACGTATACCTTGGAAAACTAAATTTTTGGTCTGAAATATTTGGTCCATGGTATTGGTCCAAGGTATCTAGTCCGAGGTATTGACCCTAGGTATTTGGTCCAAGGTATTGGTTTTAAGTGGTTTTGGTCCATGGTATTGAGAAAGGCCTAAAACTATAAAAGGAGGAGAAGATCATTAGGCCAAGGTGTGCAAGTATCAAATATCTGATGAAGTGCGAGATCTATTATGCAGGTTGTTGGGTTATGGTGCATTGCTGGATTTGAACCAAGGATGAACCTTAGCTGATGATGAGGGATTGGATCTAATGATAGATTGGGATCTTAAGGCGTAAAATGAATTATCATTAGATGTTTTTGCTCATGTTTATTCTAGATCTGAACTCTGACACATATATTATTCTGTAAATGATATGATCTGGGTATAACTAAAGTCTGGAATAGCTGTAGAATTTTGAAATTATATTTGCAGATATATATGTTGGTTGGCCTTGAGGAAAGCAGATATACACGTAGGTTCGACACATGGAAGTAGCGTATACCTTATAAAATATGTTTTAGTTGCTTCTGTTTGATGTTGCAGTGTTCTGGGTTCTGGCTTGGGTTCTGCTTACTGTATTCTGGTGACATCATTCTGAATGATCAGATTGATGGGTTGTCAAAGTGATTGATTGATTTGGTTGTGGTTGGTTCAAAAGGATATTGGTTGATGCAGATACATTTGATGATTGAATGATGTTGTTGATGGATCCAGTCTGAAAATTTATGAAACGAGGTCCCTAAAGGAAGAAGGTCATAGCCTTCTGTAGGTTGGAGCCTACATACTAGCAAACATATCGGCTAGTACAAGAGCTAGGGGGTTGTAGCTCCCTTCCAGTAGAAGCTGGAGAACGAGAGAAGGTTGTAGCCTTTTGCAGGTAGAAGCTTGCATACTGGTATAAGACTACACCAGTACAAAAATTGTAAACATAATTTTCTTATTATTAAAAGAAAACAAAGACGACAACAGTAGGTGATTTTCACGCACATTCGGTTTCCACCTTATATCTTGGTGTTCATGTGTGTTGCTTATGTGTGATGATTTATTATGCTTTTACTGCACTGTCTAATGAATTCCTGATATACTGATTAAAGTTCAATACATGATAATTTGGGTAAATCAAAAGATCTCTGTATATACGTTGGTTTCAGCAAGTACAGTTGCGTATACACGTTAATTCAATGAGTAGAAGTAGCGTATACAAATCAATTTTGAAAATTAAATTATTGATATGATAATATTGAATTCACCCCCCCCCCCCCCCCCTTCTCAGTATTATTTCTAACAATTGGTATCAGAGCAGGTCCTTCAGAAGAAGCTTGATCGCTTGAAAGAAGATCCATCATCATGAGTAACCAAGAAAGCGGGGGATCCATCAGACCGCCAATCTTTGATGGGAGCAACTTTGTTTATTGCAAGGTAAGAACCACAACCTACCTTCAATCGCTTGGAACATATGTCTGGGAAATCATGGAAGGAGGATATACATTTCCATCAACAATTCCTACATATACGATAGGTAAAAAGCAATATGAAACCAATGCCAAGGCTATCAATACATTATTGGGAAGTCTGTCACAATCAGAGTTTGTCAAATTTATGCAGGTCAAATTAGCCAAAGAAATATGGGACAAAACCGTTCTAAGCTACGAAGGAGGCTCTCAGGTAAAATGTGCTAAACTGCAAACTCTCAAAATTCAATATGAAACTCTCAAGATGCATAATGATGAAAGTATAGCTAGTTACTTCTTATGTATAGATGAGGTTGTTAATTGTATGAAGGATTTGGGTGAAGAGATAAAGGAAGTTACCTTAGTTGAAAAAGTTTTAAGATCTTTATCTGCTAAATTTGAATCAAAAGTATCTGCCATAGAAGAAATGAAGGATCTACAGACTATTACTATGACACAGCATCACAGAATCTTAACTGCCTTTGAGATGAAAAAAGGAGGTCCATCAGATATGAGAGAAGCCACATTTAAAGCTTCAGCAAAAGAAAAAGAAGAACTCAATGAATCAGGACATATTTAAGAAGAAGAAGAGGAAGTAAACTTTGTCAAGAAGCTTCAATGCAGTTCCGGAAGATTCAGAGGTAAACTACCTTTCAAATGTTTTGCCTGTGGTAGAGTCGGTCATTACGCTGCCAAATGTCCTCATAAAGATAAATATGATAAAGGGAAGGAATCTACAAAATGGAATAGAAAACAAAGTGTAAGTAAAAATAGCTATTACACTCATGAAGATAGCGATGGTTTATCAAATAGTGATGAAGATGAAAATAGTAATGACTACAGACTTCTGATGGCTTATGAAGATGATGATTTTTTGGATGCTTTAGATGAAGATGACCTTTATGAAGAAATCTATAAACTCAAAATCTGTTTAGAAGAAAAGAATATGATTATAGATACCTTGACATACCAACTCGCTGAAAGAGAAAAACACAATGAAAAACTAAAATGTGAAATTGTGGGCCTAAGAAAGGATCTTGAGAAAACAAAAGCTCTCAATCTTAGATTTGCTAAAGGATCAAAAACCTTAAATGAAATTATTAAAGTGCAGCGTTCTCCTCTGATAAAGACAGGTCTTGGATACACTAAAGAAGCATCTCAATCATAGAAGCCGTCAACCTCCACTAAAAGCTATCTTGATGCAGCCAAGAGCAGTGAACAGTTTGACAATCGTTAGCAAAGGCATAAAGCAGATCACCAGGTAAATCAGGCTCAATTTTCTTCAAGGATGAACAGAAACCACAATCGACCTCAAGTAAATCATACTCAATCTGCTTCAAAGATAAATATCAATAGAAACTACAATCACTGGGTTAGTAGATTCGATAATCGCAGGAACTTCTTTAATGGTCAATGTTTCTCATGTCATAATTTTGGACACAAAGCTGCTCAATGTGTTGCTTACAAACCATCATGACTAGAGAAACACAAAATCAAAGGAATGTGATAGGAATCAAGAAAAATTCCTATAATAACTTTTCTGTTCTTGAAAATGAAATAGAATGCTCAATCTGTAACAACTTTGGCTGTGAATAATTTGAATGCAGGAGTAAATTTCGGCAAAAATCTCAAAAGGAGAAAACTCCATTAAATCCCAAAATATGGAGAAAGAAAGAACCACAAATAAAAATATGTGGTATAGCCTTGTATGCAGAAGGACAAGAAAACCAGTGGTACATCAACAGTGGATGCTCAAAACACATGACAGGTGACAAAGAAAAACTACACTCATATAATGCCTTAGAAAATGAAAAGAGTGTCACATTTGGAAATGACACTCCTACTGTCATAAAAGGTAAAGTCTCTATTTTCTTGAAAGAAAAAGTTAAAGCTGGGAATGTTATGTATGTTGATGGCTTAAATCATAACCTGTTGAGTGTGAGTCAAATGTGTGATCAATGAAATGAAGTAGTGTTTCGATCAAATGGATGTGTTGTTCATGAGCTTGATACAGGAGAAACTGTGATCAAAGGCACAAGAACTCCAAACAACCTATACATACTCAAGGGAGGACAACAACAGTGCTATCTAAGCAAAAATGATGAAAACTAGCTATGGCACAAAAGATTGGGACATCTAAGCTTTTCTCAAATAAGAAAAGCATGGAGATTCCAGGCTGTTCGTGATCTTCCAGATATCAACATTCCTGAAAATACTATATGCAAATCATGTCAATTTGGTAAGCAAACCAGATCTCACTTCATCGAAAAGGAAGGGTCAGCTAGTAAGCCTCTTGAACTT
>APFE031123565.1:9783-28428 GCA_000404065.3 Pinus taeda | reverse complement strand
CCCATCTCCATTCTATGTGATAATACAAGTGCCATCAGTATTTCAAAGAATCCAGTCATGCACTCCAAGACCAAGCACATACCCATCAAATATCATTTTCTACGTGAACAAGTGCTTGAAAAAATGTCAAATTGGAGTATGTTCCCTCCAAAGAACAAGTTGCTGATATATTCACTAAACCACTGCCGAGAGAGACATTTGAATATCTCAGGCAAAAGCTGGGAATAGTTCCTGCATCATCTTGCTGTTAAAACCTATTTTCTTCAGAGAAAGGTGGTTATATGCGAGTTTCATAAAGCGTAGTCATGTACATACGCGGGTTTCTGTGGGCACAGTCGCGTATATGTTGGTTTGAAGAAAAGTAGTGGGCCAGACTCAGGAAAAAGGGGTCTGCTATGGTTCTGTCAATTATGTGCTCTGTTTGATGATGGTTTCAGTCTACTAATAACATGTGGAAATATATTGGTCCTCATAAAGTTGTTGATAACTTGATGTATATCTGATTGATGATGATGCTTTGATATCTCTTACTGACATATGCAATGATCAGATCTAACAGTGAACAGGTGGAACAGGTTCAGGGGGAGAACATGGTTGATGACAGTTTGGCAACTAATGATGGACATATACAGGTTGTTGGTCTGGATGTTGTTGACAGATGCTGCTGATGGTGTAGATCATATGATAGTTGCTGATGACTATCATGGTCTTGTTTAAGATATTTGGTCTCTATTATATATGTCATGTATATCTTTAATGTAATGGTCATGAAAAGACCTAATTTGTAACCCCACTATGCATGGGATGGATGATGTAGTGTTTCTTGTTTTTTACATATATAAACATTTGAAATTTCCCCACTTGGTTGGGTAGATGAGTCAAATTTGGTATATCCTGACTTGGTTGGGGGATGGATATATGTATGAGTCATTGGTGATAGGAAGGTCATTTATGATGTATGTATAGAGTTATGTTATTCTTTTATAACATCTTTTTGCAGACTTTTCTTATGCTTAGGGGGAGCATGGACTCGATCATGGGAGCTCAATTAGCACACTTCAACATATCAGAGAATTCAGCATGCACTCAGGGGGAGCATGACCCTTTGCCCTTGATGTCAATGGGGGAGAGTGACTTGGTGTGGTTGTTGCCATCAAGTCCAAAGGGGGAGATTGTTGGCATTATGATGTATGTGTTGTACCTGATGGCAACCCACTTGTAGCAAAAAAACTCACTTGTATATGGTAACTAGATGAATCTATAGAAGATATATCAGATGTGACAGAATGCATGATAGTAGTGTTTACAGATGTGATGAAATGCAGGGCAACTTCAAGGAATCAGTTCAGAAGGAAACTCACTCAGATGAAAGATCATAGTATAGCAGGTAAACAACAAAGAATTACAGATCAGTCTTCACAGAAAAGAAAGAGAGGTATACGCAGCTTCACCATTGACCAAGCTACGTATACACGCAGGTTCACTGTATACAAGTCACGTATACATACAAACGCACTTTCACAGAAGGAAAAGTGCGTACACCTTGGAAAACTAAATTTTTGGTTCGAAGTATTTGGTCCATGGTATTTTGATCCATGGTATTGGGCCAAGGTATCTAGTACGAGGTATTGACCCTAGGTATTTTGTCCAAGGTATTGGTCCTAAGTGGTTTTGGTCCATGGTATTGAGAAAGGCCTAAAACTATAAAAGGAGGAGATGATCATTAGGCCAAGGTGTGCAAGTATCGAATATCTAATGAAGTGTGAGATCTAGTATGCAGGCTGTTGGGTTATGATGCATTGCTGGATCTGAACCAAGGATGAACCTTAGCTGATGATGAGGGATCAGATCTAATGATAGATCAGGATCTTAAGGCATAAAATGAATTATCATTAGATGTTTTTTCTCATGTTTATTCTAGATCTGAATTCTTACGCATATATAATTCTATAAATGATATGATCTAGGTATAACTAAAGTCTGGAATAGCTGCAGAATTCTGAATTTATATTTGCATATATATACGCTAGTTGGCCTTGAGGAAATCACATATACACGCAGGTTCGACACATGGAAGTAGCGTATACCTTATAAAATATGTTTTAGTTGCTTTTGTTTGCTGTTCCAGTGTTCTGGGTTCTGACTGGTTACTGTATTTTGGTGACAACATTCTAAATGATCAGATTGATGGGTTGTCAAAGTGATTGATTGATTTGGTTGTGGTTGGTTCAAAAGGATATTGGTTGATGCAAATATATTTGATGATTGAATGATGTTGTTGATGAATCCAGTCTGAAAATTTATGAAACGAGGTCCCTGAAGGAAGAAAGAAGGTCGTAGCCTTCTATAGGTCGGCGCCTACATATTAGCAAACATATCAGCTAGTATAAGAGCTAGGGGGTTGTAGCTCCCTTCCAATAGAAGCTGGAGAATGAGAGAAGGTTGTAGCCTTCTGCAGGTAGAAGCTTGTGTACTGGTATAAGACTACACCAGTACAAAAATTGTAAACATAATTTTCTTATTATTAAAAGAAGACATAGACGACAACAATAGGTTGTTTTCACCCACATTGGGTTTCCACCTTATATCTTGGTGTTCATGTGTGTTGCTTATGTGTGATGCTTTATTCTGCTTTTACTGCACTGTCTAATGAATTCATGATATGCTGATTAAAGTTCAATACATGATAATTTGGGTAAATCAAAAGATCTCTGCATATACGCTGGTTTCATTAAGTACAGTTGTGTATACATGCTAGTTCATTAAGCAGAAGTAGCATATACAAATTAGTTTTGAAAAATAAATTATTGATTTGATAATACTGATTCACCCCCCCCTCTCAGTATTATTTCCAACAAGGACAGTCTCGAAGGAGATGGTCACCCTTACACAACCTATAAGGGAATTTGACCTTTCACGGAGGATCAAAAGGTTTGTCGACGGGAAGTGCATTTAGAGAAATAGTTGCACGGTTGGCATCTCACTTATCTGACATCTTCTTCTTCATCATCTTCTTCTTCTTCTTAGCCTCCTGGTTACTGGATTTGAAACTTTCACCAGGCGAAGTAGAAGAGGGAAGTGAAGAAATAAGGGAAGAAGGTGAGAGGTCAACTTTAGAATCAACGTGATGGGATTCAAATGAAGGAGATGTTTTTGCAGGAGTCATGACGCTCAGGACCACCGAGGTCAAAAACAACCAGACAGGTAAACCAATGGTTAACCCAGGGAGGGACAACATTGCCATATAAGAAGCACCAACATTTCCAAAAGAAGGAAAAGGACCAGGATTCCCATCCGAGGCAAACCCTTGACTAGTAGACTCTGGGAATGATTCCATTGGAATCGACCCTAAAGAATCACTAAGGAAGATAACTTTAACCAAGAATATTTCGTGAGCAGTTAATTTTAAGACATTGAAACAAAGCTTTGCCTTTTCATATTTTAAGAGTCGAGAAAAGGACGAAAGGTGACTCTAGTTGCTTTTGGAATTAACAAGCTCAAAAGGACAAGTGTTCGATGATATTTTCAAATTTAAAGAGTCAGTAAAGATAAAAAATAACTACTCAGGCCCACGGGGCTTTGGATTGACGGTGAATGGGTGCGCTGTTAAGGCACTCCTTGCGATAGGTCACCGGTTCAAATCCCCCGTGGGTACTTAGGTTAGTCTTAACGTAGAAAAAAAAATAAAAATAAAATAAATAACTACTCAGGGTACTCTAGGCAAAAGGATTACCATGTAACCATGAACTGCAGAATACATCCCGACGAACCGAGAAGTATGGGCAGGCAATCTCCCCGAATGTTGTGTTCAGTGTATCACGTTTATAAGGTTGTAAACTCAACTTCCAATGGATAAAGGATTGCAAACCTAGTGGGGTCTCCCTTTATATACACGACGATATGGGGAACACAAGTCCGTACTAGTGCTGTCTAGTGCCAAAGCAAACGACAACTACTAGGTTTAAAGGCGCCAGAACACGCCTCTAGCCTAGACCACTAAATGTGATCATTTAGTTTCAATGCTTCCTTAAGTTAATTCGATAGATTTTAACGGTTGATATTGAATTAGGTTTCAATTACAAGGCCTTACCACTATCATCTGACAAAACTCCTACATGTAGCTATATGAGAAAATAGATGTTTCTTCGATGAAATTTAACACTAATTGAGGGATAGAAAGCACACAATCAATGCAATAATCAAAGAATGAAAACATTCACTAATACATGTCCTAAATGCACTTAATCTTCCTTTAACAACAAAATAAGTTTCATTTCATTTCCATGCCTATGATGATGCAATTCTAGCTTCTCAATAACGCTACTAATGCAATATTTTCGCTTAAGTAAACTAAAATGATGTTCTTCTTTTCATAAAATGCAAAATGAATCTTTCACATAAATCACTTTAATGAAAATTTTCACAATTCCGAACAAACAAGCATCAATCAAATCCAAAGCATGATGAATGAAACTAAAAACAACTTCTTCCCTGAATCAACCAACCAGACACATAAATGCTTCAATCAACAAACCAAGCAATGTAATCTATGCTTGGAAAGAGAAAAGAGACACTCGAAATAAGAGAACAAACGAGACTCTTTCACTCATTCAATTGAAAACAAAGGATCCTAGTCACTTCTGGGTGGAAGAAGAGAGTATGAGGGTCAAGACACACTAGCACTAGAATGGGAGAAATTCTGATTTTCTCAACTCAGAGACTAGAGTGACTTTTGGGCCAAGAGTAGCGTCGATCAGCATGACTGGCACGACTAACCAGTTCTACAACTAGCACTGATCGAGGGATTCAAAGAAAAAATAAAAAAGAACTTCACACAGGGCCAAAATTAACACATCAGAGGGTGGGGTAAACCAAGAAAGCACACAAACCAAGCTAAATGAAGCTCTCTAATGAGGCAGAATACGATCTAAACAACTTACAGGGTAAAAATCATGAGAGCAAAATGCACTGGCCAAGATCGGGGGTGAATCCTAATCTTCACTTATAGGCATCGACGCGACTGCCTGACTGACAACAAGCACCATAGGTTGGTCAGTGGGACTATTTCTCAACATATCGCACTGATCGAGGGAGCCAAAAAAAATAATTGAAACAGGGACCAAATCTGCTACTATGAATTTCAAACTCAGACCAGTAAGCAGGAGAAAAGAAATAGAACCAAAGGGAAAAAGTGGAACTAGAAAAGTTCTCACGAAATCATGAAATCCAAGACAGACAAAAGGATTGGGATCCTTAGTGGATTCGCCAATTTGTGGTGAAGTATAATTATGAGTGCAGACACAAATGAATTCCTCTAGCCTGATAATGGGTCTAGCCACAACAGATACATTCTATGGAATATTTCCTTAGGTTAGAACCAATTAAGAGGGCCTACCTCTTAGTCCACTTATCCTATTTGATGATGTCCTTGCTTTCTCGCTCTAGCTATGTCTCGCTTCCTTCTTAAGTACCTGAAACAAGTAAACAACAACAAATAACAAATGTGATAATATACAAATTACAATTCAACCTACTTAACAAGTTAAGAAACATTAAGCCATGAATATGTAAGATGACAAATCATGTAGGAAATCAATTGATAGTTGCAAGACTAGGTTCCCACACACTTCTGCTAGCATTCCATGATGGCCTCAATCAACAATACTTTTAAGGCTCTTCCCTTTAGGCTTCACTCCAAACCAAATCACACTTCTCCCTCAGACAACTAGATAGCTACAACTAGTAATAGCTTGTTATCTACTCCAAATCAAAATAACATTAGACACCAATATCAACCCTCAGCCAAAAACTAGATTGTGCTTGGGAAGGGAGTTTTATATAGGAATGAATGGATGGGAGATGGATCCTTTTCTCATGGGAGAAGAGTTTATCCCTTGAGTTAGTTCCATCATTATAGGGGAAAGGAGCCCAAACTGACATCCTCGACCCCATCTAGCCAAACCATTTACCAGACTTCCGTTACGAAGCTTCTAGAGCTGGAAGCTTCGACTCCCAATTTAAAAAACTTTCCATAACAAGACTACCGCTACTGGAACACAGTGTAGTCGCTTCGGTCGACACAAGGGATAGTGCTAATCTCTTCACATCGGCGCAGGGGAGACAAAGGTCATTAGCGCCGGTCTTGTAAACTGGGCAAAACAGAAGTTTCAGGGGAAATGGTGCAAAAGGGAATTGATTTGCTCATGAAGAGGGACACAATGTGAGTTTCTTCATGAAGGGAAAGCATGCAGGGTTCACTGTAGAGGTCCTCCAGGATCAAGGAACGAGGAGTACATGGACAGTGACAGTGACAAAATGCTATGTAACACATATCATAGCGAGACACTTTTTGATAAAATTAAAAAATACCCCACCTATGATAAAGAGATGTATTCTATCGTGTAGGTGTGTTAGTAATGGAGACATTACATTCTAGGGAAGGAGATGGTCATCCACACATATCACCGACCTCTTCAGTTTATACAGACACAAGGGAAGTTGCATGATGATGAACATCAAAAGTGGTCTACATATATGCAAAAATTACACTTGAACATTAAATGCAAAAAGGGAAACACCAATCATGTTGCAAATTACCTCATTCGTCCCCTCGTTGTAGCACTGACTAATCTTCTCAACTCTTATGGCCACTAGACCTTTGGATGGCCGCAATTGTGCTAAAATGATCCAAAATTTTCCACCACATACTAGATGCTAGTGGATAGAAAGCAAGTTCCAGATTTCCACCTCTAGGATGCATTTATTATGCTACCTGGGCCACCTCTATGTTCCTTCAAGCGAGTGTGCCAAGTTGATTTGGGAGGTGCACTTCATTCGGGTCACAAGGCACTTTGGTGTGGAGAAAACTGTGTTCGTACTACAAAAGTATTTGTATTGGCCAAAACTCTGACAAGATGTTAGAAAATATATCAGATCTTGCACTGCTTGTGCCATCGCTAAGCCAACCATCAAGAAGCTAGGTTTGTGCACTCCTTTTCCTACTCCCAACCAGCCATGAGAATCCATCTCCATGGAATATTTGTTGGGCCTCTCTTCTACCAAGCATGGCAATGATTGTGTGTTTGTGGTCATGGAATTTTTTTCTAAGATGGCTATATTGACGACTTGCAAGAAGAGTATCACAACAAAGGACACTGCCAAACACTTCTTTGAATGAGTGTGGATACATTTTGGGATCCCACATACCATTATATTAGATTGGGATAATAGGTTCCTAAGCACATTCTTGTTAAGCCTCTGGAAATTATTGGACACCAAGCTCACCAAGTCGATTGCATTCCATCCCTAAACTAATGGCCAGACATAGTTCATCAACAAAATGATAGTGCACATACTACACATGTACTACTCCAAGCATCCACAAACTTGGGATGAGAGTCGTCCTTATGTGCAACAAAATTATAATAGAGCTCTCCAAGGCTTGAATGGTCACAGTTCCTTTCAAGTGGGTATGGGATTTCAACCTTTGTGTGTGATTGATGTTTCCATGCCTCATGTGACTATGCAGACGAAATCCATACATGTATAGTCTGAGGTTGATAAAGCAACTGGGTTTATTGATGCATCCAACACATCTTCCAATAGGTGCACAAAATTTTAGATAAGTCCAATGCCAAGTACAAGCAGCGACGTCATCAACATCAGGTGCCACATAAGTTTCAAGTGCGCGAAAAAATCTAGTTGCATTTGCAGAGAACGCCTTTCCAGAACCCGTCAGAAGCTCCAAACACTCTGGTACATGCCTTACACCATCACCAAGGCTATGTGAGACAATGTTTTTGAGCTCAACATTCCTCCATTCCTCAGCCTACACCTACTGTTCAATGTGTACCGCCTTCGACCATACTTTCCACCATTACTAGACACATCAGACATTGTAGAACAACTAACACCAAGAAATCTCAACCCATATTGCATGGAATAGGCCATAATTGATCAAGTCATAGACACAAATATCAAGAACACTTGCCAATATAAGATCCAACTATATCGAGTTTTCAAAGCTGACCAACTCCTTCACCAAGGCAAGTGGCTCACCAGGGACCAAGTTCAACAAAAGTTTCCTCATCTCATGGAGGCACCCAAAGCAATGGGGACCATTGCTTCCTAAGGGGGAGGATTGATCTAGGTGGATATTGGTGGCCACATGCTTATTCCACTTAAACCCCAAACATTGTTTCTTTCAGTTTCCTTAATTGTACCACAATGTACTATTTTTGGTAGTTTTTCGGGTTGTAAACTTTTGGAGCCATTTTGAGGTCCTAGAAGACGTTTTTTTTGGAAAAAGGGTAGACTCACAGTCCACTCAAGGGTTTATAGTCTAAAGTTGTATTCCTTAGATAGATATTTTTAACGAGGTATCATATGCATCAAATGAAGATCGTATGCCAAAGTTATGGCCCCGAGAAGAATATGTAGCAATTTACGCCAATAGGGCCCACATACTTTTGGCACTTCATCTCCCACGGTTGGGTTTTTCGATGTTTAGGGTTTTCCATTGCTTCTAAAAAATAAATAGGCCTCCGAACCTCATTGTAACACAATTAAAAAAGCATGTAGCTGTCACATCTCTTCTCAAAGATAAGATACCATCGCCTAAGCTAGTTTATTTCCATTCTGCATGTAACAATTTTCAGTACTTTATCAATAGTGAATTGAAGTTTTATTTTCATTGTAGCTCTGTGTTTCTATTTATATTTGTATTTAATTTCGTTCCTTCATAAATTCGGATCAAATGGCATGACAAATATTTTGAATAAAGAACAATGAGGTGTAATTGCACAATTATGCTCGCTAGATGTTCAAACATCAAAATAATCAATTTCTCCATATCTCAAAAAATTCATGGACAATCATTCCAAGGTATTTGTGACTCCCAAAGGTCACCCACTTATTATTGATCATGGTCATCATGCTCACTTGATTCTAGGAAGTGTTCCTCCGAACATCAGACCTTACCGATGTCCCTATGCCCAAAAGTTTGAAATTGAATGTATGGTTGCAGAAATTCTAGAGGCAGTAATTCAACCTAGCAAAGTTCTTTCTCTTCTTTAGTAGTATTGGTGCAAAAGAAGGATGGATCATGGTGTATGTGTCCAGACTATATAGATCTCAATAAGCACACTATTAAAGATATATTTACCATTCTTGTCATTGATGAATTATTGGATGAATTACATGGAGCAATTTACTTCACCACACTAGATCTTCGTTCCAGATATCACCAAATTAGAATGAAGAAAAAAGACATTCCAAAAATAACATTCAGAACTCATAAAAGTCATTATGAATTTTTGGTCATGCCTTTTGGATTTACTAATGCACCTTCCACATTTCAAGGTTTGATGAATTCCACTTTCCAACCCTTTCTTAGAAAATTTGTGTAATTATTTTTTGATGATATACTAATTTAAATAGAGACTTGGAAAGATCATGTTCAATATGTTGACAGGGTGCTTAAACTTTTGGAGGAGAAGCAATTGTATGCAAAACCCTCCAAATGTTTCTTTGGGGTACATGAGGTGGAATATTTGATTCATGTTGTATCTCATGAGGGTGTTAAGGTAGACCCTAACTAAATTAAAGCTATCAAGGAATGGAAAATCCCCACAACCCTAGAGCATCTTCGAGGATTTCTCGGATTAACAGGTTATTATCACAAGTTTGTGAAGAATTGTGCAAAAACAACAACACCTCTAACGACATTACTAAAGAAAGATGTAGTTTTTTGGACTCCAGAAGCAACTGAGGCCTTTGAACATCTTAAAGAGGCAATGTGCCAAGCTTTGGTTTTAGCTACACCAGACTTCACAAAAACCTTTATTATGGAATGTGATGCATCATGAAATGGATTTGGTGTTGTTTTAATGCAAGAAGGAAAACCCATTGCTTTTGAAAATTTTCCAATCAAGGAAAAGTATTTACATAAATCTATTTATTAAAAGGAAATGTTGGAAATACTACACGCCCTGAAGAAATGATGCCCTTACCTAATGGGAAGACACTTCAAGGTAAAAATAGATAATGAGAGTCTTAAATACTTTTTGTAACAAATATTATCTTTAGAAGAGTATCAAAAATGGGTCACAAATATGTCATGGTTATGACTTTGAAATCATATACAAAAAAGGGAAGCAAAATTTGGTTGTAGATGCATTCTTAAGAAGAGGTGAGGATGTGGAAGCATTGCTCTGTGCCATTTCTATTATCCAGCTTGATTGGATAATTGAAGCAAGGGATGAATGGAAGAATGTTGAAGAGGTGTGGACACTCATTCAAAAGTTGTAGTAAGAGGCCAATACATCTAATACATTTATTTGAGAAAATGATTCCTTATGGTACAAATATCGATTATATCTATGTACGAACTCCCAACTCAAACAAAAAATCTTTTGGAATTGCACACCTCTCCTTTGGGAGGGCACTTGGCATTTTTAAAAACCTACCACAGGGTCAAGAAGGAATTTATTTGGGATGGCCTTAAATGTGATATTCAGAAGTTTGTGGCAGAATTTTGGTTTGCGAACAAAATAAAGTTTAGACAAATAAGACCCTAGGTTTGTTACAATGTTTAGTCATTCCAAGTCAGTGTTGGGATGACGTCTCAATGGATTTTATCACAGGTTTACCCAAGTTTGAAGGAAAGAGTGTCATTAGTGTGGTAGTTGATAGACTTACCAAGTATGCACACTTTTGTGCACTATCTCACTCTTTCAAAGCAAACACAATAACTACTGCATTTAAGGAACAATTCAAAAGCTACATGGAAACACAAAGATTATTGTAAGTGACAAAGATCCCATTTTCACTAGAATTTTTGGGGAAAACTTATTTTCTTGTCTTCGTACTCAATTATCTCATAGCTCATCTTATCATCCTCAATCTGACGGACAAATTGAGCTAGTGAACAAATTTTTGGAAGGATATCTTCGTTGCTTTGTATATGATAAACAAACACAACGAGTCAAGTGGTTACCTCTGGTAGACTTATGGTATAACACTTCCTTCCATACTACAACAAAAATGATCCCATTTATGGCACTTTATGGATATCATCTGCCATCCATCACATTTTCTTTAAGAGAAAATTCAGAGGTTGAAGCAATGGAAGATCACATCGAGCATCAACAAGTTATCCAACTATCAAAGGATAAACTGACTCTAGCACTGAATCAAATTAAACAACAGGCAGATGAACATCACAATGAAAGAAGTTTTGATGTAGGTGATTGGATATTTTTACGGATACAACCATATAAACAAATGTACCTCAAGCAAGCTAAGAAGGATAATAAATTATCATCCAAGTACTATGATTCTTACAAGGTGTTTCAAAAGATTGGTACTATGTCATACAAATTGGAGTTGCTTGCATCTTCTTGAGTACACCTAATTTCCATGTTTCATTCTCAAAAAAGGTTATAGGTGACAAGGTCTCAGTTCAAGCAATATTGCAAGAACTTGATGAGGGAGGAAAAATCATATTGAATCCTGAAGTAGTCACATAAACAAGAACCCATCAACTACGAAATCGATCAATTTCAGATTATCTCATTAAGTGGAAGAACTTACCCACTGAAAATTCCACATGGGAGGATGAGAATTTTATACGAAAGCATCTAGAACTACTCAAGCATCGAGGAATTTTCTTTTCAAGTAGAGAGGCATGTTAGGTACCTACAATACTAGTGTAGCCCTCATATTGGTATTGTTCTGTAACCCCCATATTGCTATTGTTGTGCCCCATAGAAGCCCACTATTTTTATTTTTGTGCCCTTACATTATTATTGTTATGTAGGCCCTAATTATATTGTGACCCTTTGGACTCCTATATATACCAAGGAGGTCTTGTCATTTGTATCATCCAAGAATTGTTCATTTATGTGATGTAAAAGGATGTTTCCCACTCGAAGAGGCTTATTTTGAAGTTGTTTATCTATCTTTGCTTCTTTTTTTGTGATCTGGTTACATAAAAATTTTGGAGTTGAATTTATCTCCAAGATGATTGTGACACCAATGCTTTGATAATCAAAATCACTATATTAATGGTGTGATGCACACTTGATCACATATGAGAATTAATGTCATTGTTAATGACGTGAGCTCCTTAACCATAGTAGGAGATAACAAGCATTTATGGAGTGTAATGTGGAACCATGAGCACCAATGGTTGAAAGAAACTAAAGATCATCTTAGGTTTGAAGCATGTAAAATGTGTGCAATAACATGGTCAAATTGGTTGCTACTATGACACGATAGTGAAATTAGATTGCAATAAATACCAGACATTGTTTCACCATATTAATATGGCTTCCACTCCAATCTTTGTGCATCTTTTCTAGTGTTCCCTCATTTCATCAAGTAAAATCATAACAACTATATGGGCCAAATTGTCAGGTTTTGATGCACTTAATTGCACATATCCCAAAACTAACAATGTCGACTTCTAAATTAACAATTCTAACTATCGCATTGAGAATGTTAACAATGAGGTTGATGTTATTGAAGCACACTCAAAAGAAGATGCCACTAATTAATAAATTTGATTACCATCGATGGTTGATGATGACCTTGAATAAGGATACAATCATGTTGTTCTATTTTGGTTGTCTTTAGTGGGGATTTTAAAGCTGGGAGTAGTAAAAAAATATCAGGAAATGGAAGTGAACTATAATGGTATATCAATGTGGACAAATAATTTTCTTTATTCAACACAACGTTTACCTTGCATGAAACTAAGCAATAACAATATGATTTCTATAGAATTTTGTCACAAGTTTGGCAAGAGTTTTCTGGTCCTTCAATGGGCCTAGACCAGGGCGGTTGGTTCACAAAAACAAAATAGTATTTTATCTCTTGAAAGCATGCTTCCTTGTGATGAGATATCCAACAAAAGGTTCTTTGATTGCACCAGTAATTGCAGTTGACCTAGGACCAATGATGGCCTTGTAAAGTCATTCAATGCTAATCCAGACACAAACATTGTTTAAAATATCATTCATCCCCCTCACAACCATGATATCACTTTCCAATTCGGTATACAGGAGCCCTATGGCACCTAGTCAGTTGCCAAAAACCCCCCTATGTAATTTTATATATGTATTTTCATGTGAGAATGTGTAAATATTTAGCTGAACAAATGAATCACTGAAACCTTACTGCTCATAATTTATGTCGACTACTGCAAGTATTATTTATGGGTTCCTAGATGTAGTTGACATGGTTAGTGGCCATGAGAATTGTAGGGATATGTTAAGGTTGATGTCCAGTGCAAGAACCAATTCAAGCCAATGCAAGATATGGGAAACTCCTTGCTACAATCATTTGTCAATAACAATGTTGACCTATTATTCCATGTCGAGCATAGGAGGTCTGCCGACATGGAATACATAAACCATTGCAAGACCCATGTGAAGCTCATGAAATAATTTTGTGTACTTTTTTCCAACAGGGCAAGGCTTTAATTTGGTTGTGTGACTTCGAGAATTAAATTCAATACATTAACAAGTTACTAGAGGAGGTTACCTTGTGGTACTTTGTCCAAGTTGGATCTCTTTCCATTAGGTATACAATAGAGCAAAGGTTAGCATTGAATCCATTGCACTACGCAAACATAAAGTACATAGGTTAGAAATGAGATGTTCAGTGTTTATTTTTCAAATATGGAAGAGTTAACATGATTCAACTATGTAAGGGAGCCATGAGTGAACAATAACAATAGTGAAAATGAGGGAGGAAGAAAACAAATGAGTGTTTCTTGAAAAAGGGTCAGATTTGGTCACTGATGACCAAAGGTTTGGTGAGTAGAAGGTTGAATGCCAAAAATAGCACTAAGTTTTGATAACCTCAGACCTGCATAAGGAGTAGAGATTTGACTAGTTCAGTTAGGCAAGGGCATTTTTTAGCCAAACTTGCTCTAATACTACTAGTAGACTCACATAAATGGAAGAGATAAGTTTAGATCATGAAATGCCTCTTTCATTCATATGATAACATAAATACATTGTTTATGACCCTTGGTTTCATGTTCCAAGACATCTCCTAGACTCCTTATGGTTGTTCACTTATGGCTTTTTGCCTTCCTATCAGGTGAATAATACAATTTAATCCCTAAATATTATGTTTCCAATATTTCATCTAAAGTTAGAGTAGGGTAGGATGAATAAAATCAATGCATGTGAGCATTGGTTTACTTTAATGCATCATTTCGACATAATTGAAGTCAAATTTTGAACTTTTTCTTAAAAAAAAGAAGATTAAGCATGCAGTGTTTATGGACATTGACTTATATACATGCCGCCACATGGTTTTGCATCTTTTTTCTTGACAGGTTCAACTAGAGATTTTTGGTGTTTTTATGCACTCTCAAGAAGAGTGTATGTACCCTAGTTCCAACTATTATTAAAAATTGCATTATGTGATTTTCCACTTTGTGATTTTCATTGCATCAATGGATATTTGATGCTGATTCTTTGAAACTTTTGAATCAACTTGAGGCGGTTCATCTTGATGGAGCCCCTTGTCTTCAATGCATTGGACCATTTGATGGAGGTATTTGGTAAGAAGAGATTGACTTCTCATTAGTTGGATGATTATGTTCATTGCTTGGTGGTCCTCCCACATGTACTTTCCTTGTTGTTCACCCCTTGGTTGCAATTTTTATGGATGTAGAGCACACTCTCTCAATTTGGTAGTTTGGTATATATGCTTATCATGGATGAGTGATGGTGTTAGGCTCCCTCACTAGGAGTTAGATGCTGGTGGTTAAGAGAAATATGTTTCATGATTGTTGATACTTCCCAGTGACTTTGGCATGATAATGTGGTATTATTTGTGACATGTAAATTGTCGTGGATATTCCACTGAACAATTCGTCACAACCAATCTATTAAAACATTTTGGAAAATATGAAATCTACACTATGAGGGTTTATTTCTCCTAAGATCTCTTGATCTGTTAATTACTATTTATTGTGTATGCATGTAAATTATAATTATGAACAAAATAGAGAACAACGAAATAAAACTCATACACTACAAATTAACACAAGATATAAACTGGGAAACCCATTTAGGAGAAAACCCATCTCGAAGGTGAGGTTGCTCTGCTCTCTTTCTCTGAATGGAAAATAGATGAAAGTACAAATAAGTGAGGCCTGTCACCCGTGGGATGCTACTATGCAAAAACCTTACATATTTTCTCTTTCCCTATCCACTCTCAACTACTTTGCTCATCTATGGAACAAAATGTACTTGAATAGAATAGGAACCCTTTTCCTCCCGGTGGCCCAGTTCTAACACAACTCGATAGCATACTAGTTTTTAGTTTTGACTCCTTCAACCCTTAACTAGAGTTATAATTCCAACAATTCTAGAGCCTTATTCACCATGATCACGTGGCTAACCCCTTTTCCATGAATAATGAGGGATGACATGGTATCCTCTCAAATTCAATTATCAAAATAGGAAGGTCAACATTCGAGTGGAATGAATTTTGTATACAAAACCTAATTGAGGTGATTCTTGCATCATTGGAAACATATCTATGTAGAATAGAACTAAAAGGTGTTGGGCTTAAGTGCCAAGTTTTGTCCCAGAAAATGTTGTTTGATGCCTCAAAATACTTCTGAAAATTTTAAGACCCCAGTTTTCCAAACAGGGTACCACCGGTAAAATGGTCCTGTTAGTTTATTCCTCCACTTTTTCCACTCTAAAAGCATCTAGATGGATTAAAAATAATATAACAATCCAATTCATATGACACTTCCCCCTTTTTTTGGAGGATTTTGGTACCCAAAAGCTTCTACTAAATGAGGTGAGGAATTTTTTCCTCCACCTTCTCTCAGGTGTCCCATTTAGTTTTTCTTAGAAGCTACTCTTTCAACCTAAATTGCCAAAGGTCATGCTACCCCTGTGTTATAGTTTTGGACCTATTTTAACTATATTCTTTGTCAACTTTGCTTAAACCTTTGGTGCCAAATCCTCTACAGTGAAATCTCCTAATACCAACCCAAATTTATTTTCTCACAACACTTATTTATACCAAACAATTTAATTAATTAACTGAAATAAATTTTGAATTTTCAAAAGATAAAATCATTGGTATTTTAACCTCTAGAAATTACATGCAACATAAATAAAAATTTGGAGAGACCAATCACACTTTGCAATAGATAAATACCCAAAATAATTGTCCATCATTCATTAATCTAGAAAATAAGGGTTTTCGACCTAGAAAGAATTACAAGGGAAAATACATTTTCTTGCAAACAGGTTTTCAGATCCATCACATTCATGAATGTTTGTAATCAATGTTTTGAACCAACAACTCTAGTTCATCTTCAGGATTAAAAATAGATATAAAAGACTCATCAAGCCAAAGGTTTTAATAAATAGGAAAATGATGTGCAAAAAAAATCCGACTATAAAACCTTGAAAGGAAAAAAGAGAAATATTTAATAAATTAATACAATATAAATAATTAAGGTTATATTTAATGTTAAAAAATGTTTTTATGTATTAAATTATGGATATTAAAATAAGACATAATTATTAAAAGTATTAATTATTTTAGTAAGGATATATAATGATGCATGATATTTTGTATAAATATTTATTAATTATGGTGTTTCTAATGTAACAATAATTAATGTCATATTATTATTTCAAATTATAATTATGTAATATATGAAGTTATGTTAGATGTAAAAAAATGATATTATATTATTATATGTCATATTAATATAGTTAAAATATTTAATTAATAATAAATTAGGAGTCTCAAGGGTAGGGGGTTGGGAAGAGATTGATTTGGATGTTAAAGTGGGAATCCAATTCTCACTTATATTCCATCCTTCATATCTATTAAGGTTATTAGGATTATTATTAATCTGTATGCCCCCCCAAGTTTTCTATGGAAGTAGTGATCAATTTTAGCTAGGATTCAAGCCTTTTCAATACAAATTTGATGTTTGGTTTTATTGGAATGTTTTTCTAATGCTGAAGTTTTAGAATGATTATGTTTTATGTTTTACTAGAACCTGTAATTTGGTTCCCATTTGATGAATTCACCCAAGGAATTTAGCTTATTGGAAATCAACCTCTGGAGGAACTCGACTTGGAGAATTTGAGCTCAAAAATTTGCCAGGAAATTGAATTTGAAACTTCCCTTTGAGTTTCTTGTAACCCCTCCCAAGTCTCCCCAAAGTAACCATGCCAACTGGGGTAAACATGAGGAGAGATGATACTACAATCAGATTCGACCTCCTACGTCACCTTAAGGAAGTGGAATTGACGGAACATCACATACAATCATCCAAAATCATTAACATAACCCTCAGAAGACAAGTTAGCCACTAAGAAACCCTGTCCCTGGGTCCCACTACTATTCTGCAACTCTTAGGCCATATTTGCTCTCATGCAATGGGCAAGGGAGTGACCAACAACCTAAATTCTCTCTCACATGCCTTCCTACTAGCGACTGTGGACCAAAATTTCCAGTTCTGTGCCAGCGACCCCGAGATTTAAGCCACTTTTCTAGCCCAGAATCCTGGTCTTTGCCCAAAACTTGTTGTAACTTCTAGAATTCATTAAAAACATAATAAAAATGTTGATAAATAAAAAATCACCCTCAGGACTAAGCCTGAGCATCCCCAACTAGGACCGACATTCTGTCAAATACTTTGCATCAATGTGACCTTGTTAAGTCCCTATACTACTAGTGTAACCCCTTATTGTTATTAGTGCAACCCCCTTATTGTATTGTTGTGCCCATATAGTTCCCATGTCGTTATCATTGTGCCCCATAGATGCCCACTATTGTTATTGTTGTGCCCCTAGAATATTATTGTTATGTAGGCTCTGATTGTATTGGGACCCCTTAGGCTGTTATATATAGAAAGGAGGTATTTTCATTTATATCATCCAAGAATTGTTCATTTGTGTAAAGTAAAGGAGGTTTCCCCCTCGAAGAGGCTGATTTTGAAGTCGTTGATCTATCTATTCTTATATTTTGTGAGCTAGTTGCATAACATTTGGTATCAGAGCTTTGGATTCTAGGGTTTCACTGCTTCAAACATGTCATCATGGAATTTCCGCTATAAATTCTTTTCTACGAAGTTTCTAAAGTTGAAATTAAAACCCATTTGAGCCGAAATATGGTTGAACCTTGTGTTGAAAATGCAACAAGATGATGGAGCTTAGTGAAGAGAAGTCGCCTTCACTAAGTGGTCCCGTAGGCTGTTTTTGGCGCAAAGTCTATTTTTAGACATATCGATCATGGTCTATGAGTTGCAGGATGCTATTTGTGGATGATTGGTCATGTTGGTAAAAATAGATGGACTTCTATTTTTAGACATATGGGTGGAGACTATTTTTAGACTGCCAGTCTAAATATAGAACAATTGTTTATTATTAGCTCTTAATAATATTTGGACTATAAACATTATCTTATTCTCTTGGAGCAC
Source organism: Pinus taeda (assembly GCA_000404065.3). Taxonomy (NCBI): domain Eukaryota; kingdom Viridiplantae; phylum Streptophyta; class Pinopsida; order Pinales; family Pinaceae; genus Pinus; species Pinus taeda. The sequence continues at coordinate 9,944 of APFE031123565.1, read as the reverse complement.
TTCAGTTCAAGCTACGGATGTCGCACATGCAGCTGCCAGAAGAAAATACGTGTTTCTTATGGGTTACTTGAGCTATTGCATGAAGGACTTCAGTGATTGAGTTCTGTGGAGTTGAATGAGGAGTTGATGGAGTTGTGTTCAGTTTGACTTAGTTGAACTAG
>APFE031123562.1:0-15854 GCA_000404065.3 Pinus taeda | reverse complement strand
TCATCTGATTGCTGAAGACAAACCCTAGAAATTAGGGAACATGTTTCCATGTTTTTAGGTTTAGGATCCCTGAAAATGGCACGTGGGACAGAGCCTTTATCTCCTCATCCATGACACCTTTTTCGAAACTGAAGGAGGTTTTTGTAGTTCAGGATGTCTAGAACAAAAATATCTCTTGGTTTTTTAAAATACTTCTCCAGCTGTCCAGAATCGATCCTTGATGTTCCTAGAAACTAGTAGACTGACCCTTGCTCTGTTCTGGCTGAAAAATGTGTCTTGGGACAGAGCTCATAACTTCTGATAAAAAATGTATTTGGACAAACTGAAGGAGGTTTTTGTGAACTAATCCGTGCTGAACAAAAAACTCTTTTGGGGTTTTGAAACACTGTCCCTACCTCCCAAAATGTTCCTTTGAAAAACAGGTGTAAAACAGAGACATATGCCTGTGAAAAACTTCCACCTACAACAGTTTCGTAGCGCAAGTTTAGTCATCCATTTCTCCCAGCTCATGATGTATTTGCGGAAACTGAAGGCGGTTTTTGTAGTTCAGTCTGTTAGGAATAAAAACCTCTTTCACTTTTCCAAAATGTGCTTTCAGTTTCTCTAGAGACCTCCTGGAAGTTGACTACTTAAAACAGTTTTTCTCCTGAAAAAGGCTGCTTTAGTTACCCCAGTTGTTCTTCATACAATTGCATTGGACTATCTTGTTTTACCTACACTATAGACTTGATCCAAAACCTCTTTGAAGTTGCCTTAAGCATCATGAACAAAACTTGCTATGAATAATGGTCATCTTCATAAACTTCCTTTCAAAAATATTTTCCCTTTGTCACTCAAAATTGGTCAACTTCATCAAAATATGCAGCTACAGCAGTTTCGTAGCGCGCTACGAAACTGCTGTGTAATCACCAAAACACAGTTTTAATGCCAATTCGACTGTCTTGAGCCTTTATTTTTCATGAAATGGGTTTCTCCACATGTCATGAAGATGTTCAAAACTGAATACAATAAACACCATTCTTCAAGGAAAACTTTCAAAATGTAATCTATATCAAAATTTAGGATTACCTTACATGCCTTGCTTGAGCCTTCAAAGAAATCTGATGTATGCTGACCTTGAGTTTGCCAAGTGCTTCTTATGCATGAAAGGAAATTGAGAATAACCAAGACCAATTCTCCTTACCTTACCCTTTTCCTTTGAAATCTTTTCAGTGATAACAGGTACAATTTGATTTTCAGTCAAATTTGGTCAATCCGACCACATAAATTAGCTAGGTAAAACATGGTCCAAAATGCCCACAAAATTAGCCAAACTATTTCCCAAATAAATCAATAAAATCTACTCAAACTTCATTCAAACAGTGCCCATAAATTTTGTTCAATTCTACCTTAGAAAGTATTATTCAATTATGGTGAACTTTTCCTTGGAAATTTTAGTCAAACTACGTCATACAACCTATGGTCAACTCAAAAAATTTGGTCAACTTTTAGCATCAAAAATGTGTTCAACTCTATGATTAACTCAACTAGAAAGAATTACGGTCAACCCTCCAGAAATTACGTGAAATAGATTATAATAGAGCTTGGTCAACATTAGTCAAACATATTAGAGAGCTCATTCAAAATCCAAATATCTTTTGTCTTTTTCCTTCACATGTGTGAATAGAAGATATCATTTTTTTTTGGTTTGAATTAATGCCAAGGTAGGTCAAATGATGTATTTATATTGGCAAAATCATGTGGGTTTTGACGAAGGGTTAATTAACATATTCAATTAGGGGGGATGACATGACTGTTCTAAGTCGACATTAATTAAAATTATCTTCTCTTTATATTTATTTGAATACCGATGTAGCTATGAAAATTAAACACTCCCTCTTTGATAGGGAGGTATTATTCTTAACTTCTTCAGATGTCCACTTTGTTAAAAAAAATATCCTTCTCTAGAAAATATTGAAAGAGCTAACTGTGCTTATGTATCCATCCACTAAATGTTGAAATAATCCTACTTTAACATCATGCGAAGGGATCTATTTTCCTACTAGTCAACTCTCCTTTGCAAATGGATCTACTTACCCACTAGTCAAAGGCCTTTTGGGTTCACACAAGCCTTTTGGCCTTCTTGGGTCAAGATTAGTCCTTGTTCACCAACTATCCAAGATGTCACCTAGAACTTGGTCAACACCTATGACCTACAATGAAAACCTAGGTTATTACCATTCATGAATGCCAATTGAATGCTAATAAAATTCGCAATTCTAAAGGAACTCACTCTACCCACTAGCTAAATACCTCTTGGAAATTTAGGGGGGCACACTAGGCTTTGATTCTCTTTGGGCCATTCTCGATAGATACATTACATGGCCCCTAGTCAATACTTTTGATATTTCAATATCCTAACCTAAGGATAATGTTTTCCCCTTAATGCTACAATATCAACACTCCCTCTCAATGAGGGAGGCATTCTAAGCCACTCCAAGATTGTACCTGAAGTATGAAAACTTTTCCTTGGGTAGCGGCTTGGTGAGAATGTCAGCAACTTGCTCCTTAGCTTCACTAATTTCTTCTTCTTCCGTACCGTGTATTAGATGTAATGATACTCAATATTAATGTGCTTTGGCTTGTCATGGGGAATGAATTTTTGAAAGATTCACACAACTTTAATTGTCACAATATATCCTGGTATGTTCCTGTAGTTGATCAAACAATCGTGCAAGTACTTTTCAAATCCATACTGGCTGCAGTGTACTTGGCCAATATGTAGTGCTCAGTACTAAAGCTGTTTACTTTCTTCTCATCTAAGATATCATAGTAGAACCCAAACTAAAACAACATCCTAATGTGCTCTTCATGTCTTCAATACTCCCTTTCCAATTGGAATCTGAGAATTCATATAGTTGTACTCCATATTTTGGCACATATCTCCAACCATAACTAACTATCCCAAAAAGATATATCAACACATGATTTTCCACAATCCAATGTGAATTCCTTGGTTCCACAAAGAACTAGCTTAGAGTTTTCACCCTAAAGAAAATATTAGGTATATAATTAACCAAATGCATCAATGAGCCAATCAAATGTCAATACATAAAGGGATCTACCATATATGAATCAGTTTCTATCAACTTATTTAGATTGGTCACCATGGGAGTAGACATGTACTTGTAGACCATCATCCCAAATCCTTGAAGGATCATAATGGCATACTTCCATTTAATAAGTGATTTTTGTTGGCTACTACCATACTATTGTAGTGGTTTCAACCACCCTACAAAATTTTTCCTTAGGTTCATTTTGGAGCCTCCCTACAAATCATCCTTAGCAACATGTCTTGCGTTGTCAAGTACATAGACTTCACTGGCTTTTTAGTAGCTTTCTAAACTGTGCATGTTACTTTTCTTCACTCCCCTCATAGGCTACCATTCCAGACTAGGGCGAGTTTCTGGTTGAGAAGATCCCTAAAAAAAATTGTGCAATTTCAGAGGAGAACCAACCTTCCCTCCAAAAATTGCACAAATCTGCTGGGCAGCCCACTGGGCTTAGAAATTGCACAATGTAGTCAGACAATCTTCCTTTGGAAAATTGCGCAATATGGCCCAACGCTGCAGCTCAGCCTAGAAATTATGCAATTCTTAGCAGTAGTCACCTTCTCTTCCCAGAAATTGTGTAATCTCTTCGGGACATCCAGCATAGTTCCTCTCATAACTGTGCAAATCCCTCTCTCATTCAAGCAGGATGTTTCATGTGCCTTCAAGTTAACCGGGTCCCTTTGGGACTGAGCAAAACTAATTTCCATGCATGGGCCTCTCTTCCTGAAATAGCAAAAGGCCGCATGCAAAAGGAATCCCTAGATATAGGGAACTATTTTTCATTGCTAGAGGTTACATGCAAGGCTCATTTTACAAACCTCTCACCAAGTGTCACTTTTTCCTCAATTTGTGGCATGCACATCATAAACTCGATCTTATCAAAACTTGTGAACCAGACACTGCAAAGCTCATTCCTCACATCGACCTTGCAGCTCTAACATCCCACATTGCATCGAGGAGTCTTTGGCACTTTCAGCTTAGCTATTTTAGGGTAATTTTTCTTTTCATGTCTTGCATTATGTTTCTGTACATGCACATATTGATGAAACTGTGCCCATACAAGTTATGGACCCATCTAATAGCTGGCATGGAGTAGAAAGGGTGAGTATTACTATCGATCGCATGAAACGGTGTTCAAGATAATGGATTTCATTGTATGCATTCATGTGATCTCACCCATTTGGCACACTCACCGAGGCGAAGAAAAGAAGAAATTCTGACTGGATCTGAACATGTATTTCGACAAGTTGATGCACATGGTCACTAGCACACACTTGAAGATCAACACAGACACTATGGATCAGTATGTTGTTGGTCCAACTGCACTCAAGATGATGATGCACATGTTATCAGACGAGTTGGATAGAGGATCCATATCAATGTACTCGGATGCAACGGAGGCAAGAGTTCACTTTCAAAAGGATGTCACCTTTGAGTGTGTGAACACCATCAGGGAAAACCAATATTTGTATTAGTTCACCTGTCGACCATCATGAGGATGTCAAAGGGTTTGTCTTCCCATAGTTTTCCAAGTCTTAGTGATGTCTTTCATGGCTTGCTCAAGCCATTTTTTCTCACATGGGTACATGTGCAAATTGTATGTAACATCTTGTAAAGTGGAAGTCCAAGTGTCAATAGTGGAATGTAATAGTCATAGAGTAGCTAAAGAGTTATGAGGGTAGGTGAACAGTCACAAAGGGGAATGTCAAGGGTCACCCCACCCTTCGCTATTCATAGTACCTCATAACTCATTGTAGAGTCTTTTGGTAAGCCAAGCTTCTGATAGGAGTATCTTAGAGAAAGTTTGGAGAGTATTGTAATGAGCCTTGGCTTTTCTATAGTGCAGATCTAGTACATCTCTTTGGAGGAGCAGGTGGAAGTGACTGTAATGTTCTACTATCGAGACTATTGGTTGGTCGTGGTTGTACTGTATGATTGGAATTTTCACTTCTTAATATAACATAGCCAACACATTTCATGCATGTTTTGTTATTTTATTTCAGTTAACTTGGTTACTCTAATGATATATGTATATGTTTTCTTACGCATGTATGTATAGACTCCTTCTCTATATGTATGTATGAATCTTATTGAGATGTGTTGTTGGTTTAACCATCATTTTCGATTGTTGGTTCACCTTCCTTCCAGTTTGTGATGCAAATTTTCTCGTGTGTTATCTTTCAAGCTACGTGTTTACATAGGTTTCCAAGGGTTGCAACCATTCCACCTTTCGTGTGTTAGAGACATTCATGCACCTTTCTTGGCTTGCTATGTGTCATGCCCTTGCTACCAATAGGGAAATCTTACTTGCCTATGCGTGCAACCGCAGTCAAGGCGATATCATATGACCCACTGTTGGGATTCCTACACCAAATAGTCTGAGGTCTAGTTGGGACTTCTTACTAGGGAGATCCCCTAACATGTTGGTGGGTCCAACACTGTCAACACATACTTATATTCCCAAGTAATAATGCTACAAGTCTAGGTCCTTCATTTAAAACTCATATGTCAACTCACACTTACTATGATCAATGAGATTCTCTGGTCCTGTCAAAAACAAGTCATCAACATGTAGCAACAATATCATAGGCTCACCTATAACAACCTTTTAGAAAAGGTTGGGATCAACATCACTCTTGTTGAAGCCAAGACTCGCTAGGTATCCATCAATCCAAGAATACCAAGCTTAAGGTGCCTTCTTGAGTCCATAAAAATATTTCTTCAATATGAAAACATGAGTCTCCTTCTCATGCAACTCAAAGCCTTCATGTTGTCCTACATACACTTATTCATAAATCACTCCATTAAAGAAATTTGTATCCACATACATTTGACACAATTTCCTATTGGATTTTATAATTATGGCCAATCTTCATAATGTATATTTTCATCATTTATGTAAGCAATTTTTCTTCATGCTCAAAAGGAAATTATATTATATGCATATTTCAAAGAAAAATTAGAAGGCTTGTTCTTCAATACCTTCTAAAACAGAGAATTTAAATTGGTATTATGTGTCACAACTCCATAAGATGACCAAGTTGGCCCCTCTTGTTCATGTCATCTAGGCCCCTTAGAGGCACCGATTTGACCCTCCTAGATGGCTATCTATAAGCATTCATTCCTCCTTCATGAGATAACAATTCAACCCACACACAAGAAAAATACATTTTCTCCCAAGTGAAGGAAATATGTTGAATTTAAAGTGAAGTTGATCAAGTCAAAGGAGTAGATAAATAGGCTTGCACTTGTAGAAGAAATCTCTGCTACAATTCACAAGTGTTGAAGGAACAAGCTGATTTTTCTGTGGTAACTTTTCTATGATCTGCCTAAACTTATGTGGACAGAGAGGGCCAAAATTTGGCCTCCTATCGCAAGCCTAGTTTATACCTTAAATAATTTTCACTTGTGGGAATCTTGGAGGAGGGATGACTTGGAATCTTGGTGGTTTTCTAGTCTTTCCATCTTATTAGTCAGTTATATTATCATCCTTACTTAGATATCTCTTTTATTGAGTTGATTCTATAAGTAAAGGTTGATGGGATTTCTCCCCATGTTGGTTTTCCCATGGTAAACTCTTGTGTTATTGTGTGGTTGTATCTTTATGATCCTCTAGCATTTTGTTATATTATTGAATTTCTTTGTCTAATTATTTTATGTTGAATAATAAATGTAAGAAAAATCATCAGAAATAATTATTAGTTTAGAGGACTATTGAAAACTCAAAATTTCAAACCAATAATAGAATCAATACAAATAAAAGTTATAATAGAATTTCACCTAGAAACTTGAGCCAATGTCTCCTCATATTCCTCTCCCTCTTTCTGGGAGAACCCTCTAACCATGAATCTTACATTATAATTCTCCATGCTACCATCCACTACATGATTGATATTGTAGATTCACTTGGAAGTTACCACTAACTTCACCTCATGTATTAACACAATATTCCACACATCATTCTTCATGATGGATTAATATTCTTCCATCATGTCATCTTTCCAAACTTACTAAAATAATGCCTCATCATAGTTGGACAGCCTGGAATCAATGTTATGACTCATTAAAGTGCCACGAGGCACTACACATCCCTCAACTTATTGCAATGTACTTCAAAGACATGATAGTCTCTTCTTGGGTTCTGGAATAATTTGGCCCTTTTATCTATTCTTGATGATCTGAAAGATGTTCCACAAGTTTAGAATGCCCTAAACCAACATCCTTGACAGTTTCATGTTCTTCATCACCAACACCATTTCTATACATCCTGTAACATCCCCTGGTAAACCTCGCATGAAAACACATAGGATTAGATAAATTTTACACAATTTACACATGTAATTGTTCTAATTACTTATTCCATTTTCCTTTACTAGATATTAGATATAATATTTATCTTTACTTATAGTAATATTCAGTAAACAAATAAGAATTTACATAACATAACATAACATCCAATCTTATAACATATTATCGTAAACATCTTGATGTAACATTGCATCATTTCCATGATTCTTTCAACTATGTTAGTTAATCACATACTTGATAATGTAAATGACATGTTATGAAAAGAATTAAAATAATCCAAATAGAACAATAGGAAATCACATCATTCAACACTAATATACCCTGGAAACACCGTAGGGTGAAAACCAATAAATGTTTACTTTTATTATTAAACGCTCATGAGGGTGTTCACCCCTCACTTAATGGTTTGTAAGAGAGTCTATCTCTTAACCATTATCAAAAAAATATTATAGATAAATATAATTTAAGTAAAACATGTCTATCTAGAAGATTTTACAATCATCATGATATCATTTACCGACAAATTCGCAATCTTTATGTCGTTATGGCCTAGATTTTCCCCATCAGTGGACCATCCTACAACTAGCACCCTTCAATCTTCATGGAACATTAGTTCTTCACCTACCACAATGTTAAATATAATCTATCATTTGCATAAGTCGCCATTATTTCCTTCCATTGTTGTCTTCAATAAAATTTGGTATCATAATTAGATAAAGTATTAATAAACCAATAATCAATCCTTATTAATGATTCTGCAACATCTATTCATGTGCATACATGAATATAAACAAAATATCATGACATGTTCCCTTTAGCAACACTGAATATGCATTAATCATACACATGTCACTATAAAATCATGTCCATAAATATATACCACATTAATTGCTCTTCCCCTCCCATAAGCTTACATTCCTTTCCAAGGAAAATCAATACCATTGTCCAAATTCTTTTAAAGAATAATATAATCTTAACTTTCATATTCTTGCATGTATTTATATAATGTTGAAAAGTGTGCAACAAGATATGTTAAATTTAGGAAGTGCTAAAAATAGAACTTCTAAAAATAGTACTTCTAAACATAGCAGTTTGGCCAATGAGCATTTTGTCCACCTTGGGTGAGAGGTGAAACTGCTAAAAATAACATTTTCTAAAAATAGCATTTCTGGGTCCCTTCCTATTTTTAGCAGTTCCTGGTCTAACTATAGGAAGTAAAAACGAATTTGATCTTACCAGTAGTTTAAAATATTAATTAATTAATCTCCATGAGTTAATTAGTTAAGGAAAAGAAAACTTGAAGTCTTTGTGAGAACATGCAATTATTTCTCCATCCATTGGGGAATGTGCCCTTGTTTTGCTCCACTGATTGAGGAATTAAGGATGAGTTCTATATTGAGAGGATCAGTTGACTTAGTTTAACTTACTCAAGTTCAGTTAGATTAATTTAACAAGTTGTTAAATTAATGAGATATAGTTTGTTGATGCTTGCATGCATGTGACAACTATTATTTTCAGATAACTATGTATTCACTCATGGATAACTGATGCATGTCAGTTCAGACAGAAACCCAGTAGAGATCAGAGAAGGGATAGTGTACTATCAGTTTGATGGATATTTTTACTATAAAGTAAGCTCATCCATGATGAGGATTTATCTCCTTCAGGTTTTTGCAATTAGATAAGAGGTTAGTGAGTGTGTGAAGAGGCCAATTCTCACAGGTGGCAGCACTGGACCCCAAGGAAATTGCACAAGAAAATAGGAGGCTTGGAGGACAAAGTAGAAGGTTTGTGAGAAGACTTTGACTGTCTATGAGCAAGAGAGGGATTGCAGAGAGAGAAGGATAGGTTGTGAGTTGATTCTTTCTATAATCCAGACTATATTTCGACTTGTATGATAATACAGAGTTGGGGTTTTACGCTGAGGCTTTCCCCGGGTAAATTCTTCTGTGTTATGTGTGATTGATTCCTTCTTATCAATTATATGTTTTCTTATTGATGTTTCTCATATTTGATTAAGCTTCCGCTAAATTGTTTGTAGAAGTAGATCAAGTGTTTTTCTTTAGTACATTGCATTACCAGGTGATCTACAGGTGAGAAGTTTCTACATGGTATCAGAGCTAGCTGATTTGTAGAAAGATTCTACAAAATTATACATATAAGCTTTTCCCAAATAACAATAAAAATATGTGTTATTTTCGTGCATCCACATCAAATTTATCCAAAAGGACCCAACCCCTCAACCAATATCATGTGAACATATGTTACCTTTCATGAAAATACATTTTCTTCTTGAACATACAAATACACTTTATCCTATTATAAAGAATTATTTTCAAGAAGCCAAATGCTATATGCATGAAATACATATTTTTTTGTTTTCAAAGGGTAAAACATATTAGTTAGTATTCCTATGCATACAATTATATAAACTTTATTCAAAGAACCTATCCCCTCAATTATTACTTTTGGTGCACACAAATATGTAAAAAAGAAACTAACATAATGGTTATTATTCCTATTCATGAAAATGCATATATTTTATTTTTTTTCCAAAAGAGTCTTTCACAAATAAAGCTTGACACCATCTTGTATGCAAACACACAGTCTTTCTAGATGAAGGTTAACAAATAATCTTATTTGAAAATTCATAATCTTTCCAAATGAAATCTAACATATAATATATTATTCTTGTATATGCATAACACCCTTTAAAAGAAACCGTGTAAATGGATATTCCTTTTTAAAATCAAACTATTACCTTAGTTGGTGTATACAATATACACCCTTCTGGCACAATAGCGTTTATTAAATTGCACAATATTAACCATTATTTTCTGCATGTAACATCCATGTTTCTTTTCCAAGAAACTAACTCATTAATTAATTCATTCTCATGTATTAAAAAATAATCAAAAGAAATGGACATAATAGCTATTACTCTTGCATGTAGACATAACCCTTTCCAAAGGAAACTAACATAATATATTTTCAATTATGCATGAAATCCCAATTAGTTATTTTTTTTACGCATGAAAACTACATTTCCTCCCAAGAAATCTATCTCAAAAGTTTTACTTTCCATGCATGTAAAGTGCATTTCTTTCCAAGAAATCTATTTCAGTCAACTATTATTTGCATTCATGCAACACATTTTTGTTTTCAAGGAGGAAATTAACACAACAATTAATGTCTCTATGCATAAAGAATCTTATTCCTTTTTTCAAAATATCTATTATTATTTTGCACATAAAGAGATTTAACACAATGAACTAATCTTTTGTGTATGTAAATACACATTTCATTTTCTAGGGATCTCGGAAAATAGTTATTATTTGGTTGCGCAAAGTTCCCATTTAACATTTTTCAAGTAAAACGATTTCGATAATTTAGTTATTATGCACACAAAATCCATAAATACATTCCCATAATTTCACAACAAATCCTTTTAAGAAAAGAATTATATTTAACCTATGCTCATGCACACAAGAACCGTGGATTTTTTTTCTAATAATATATTTTTTTAAAGACTTAGAACATTTAAACACATGTTTATTTTTTCTTGAAATTATGTAATAATTATTATTTATATGCAAAAATTCCTTTCCAAGAATTTAGTATAATAGTTATTAGTCATATAGGTATATTTCTTTCATGTAAGAACACCATATATATATATATATAACCAAGCACAAAACAAATTTTTATTTCAAAGCATCTATTCTCTTCCAGGGAACCAACATCATGATTATTGTTTTGTGCACCTCTACATGTATTCTTTTCCTAAAGAAATAATAATATTTTTTCTTTCCATACTTTCAAGAACACATATTTCTTTACAAGAAACTAAATGCATAATACCTACTCCTTCATGCATGACCTACTCCTTCGTGCATGCAAGCATGTAATTCTTTTCAAAAAAACAAACGTATAATAGATACTTTTATTGGATGAAAAAGAAAATACTTATTTTCAAGAACTCAAGTGCACAATAGTTAATTTTTTAATGCATAAAAATATATAAACCTTCCAAAGAAGACCCATGCAAAATATATTATTCTTGCGTGCAAATTTAAACTCTTTCCAAAATAAGGCTGACACAATTTATGAAATAGATTCATATGAAATATTTTTGACACAAATACTTATCTTGGTAGCCATGATAGCCAATGAACCCCATCCAAACTAGGTTAAGTTGAGTGGTAATAGTAGTTTCATAGGCCTTAAAAGGATTTCCAATGAGATATTCTAATTAGGAATTCAACTCTTGAACACTCATATGAGCATCCAAATTTTCTCACATCACACCTAATGATGCAAAATTTACGGGTTTCATCTTCCCTAAAGCAACATTCATGAGCTTCAAACTTGTGACAAAGCCTAAGACAAAACTTAGGATTACGAGGCAATGGATTACGAGGCAATAGTGCTAATGAGACTCAAGCATGAAGGGAGATGATTAGAAGAGAAACAAGAAGCTAACAAAGATTCAAATGGAGAAGGAATGAAAACTTTGATAAGGACTATAAATATACGAGACCCTTGATATTTGAATGTCTTGGAGATGTGTTTATGAATGTGAAAGATGTCAATGTTGCAAATAAGAAGATGTCATGATGAAAGACCATCATAAAAGGTAACTTTTATTTATGCTCATTTTTATTTTTGAACAACATCTGGTTGGGTTGAAATAGGGCTACCAAAAGAAATTTGTATATGTCACCTACAACTGAGAATGGATGGAATGTACTAAAATAAACATGACCTAGAAGAGGTAGTTGTATGGAAAGCTAGGTGTCGACTAGAAGATCTATTTCGAAGGAAAAGAAAGATAACATGACTATTGGTTAAACCCTATGGTTCATTGAAGGAAAGTGATGGATGGATGATTCCTTACAAGATCAAGGCTTCATGATGAACAATTTGAAATTCATGACATCGAAAGGAGGGGACATACAAGTAGTTGATAGTACCATGATCTCCACCAAATCATTATTGTTGGAAACAAGTCCTTAATTGAGATGGAGATTAAGCAAGTCCCAAGTTAAGAGGGAGCTTTATATATTCCTTTTATAGGAATGAGTTGGTCCTCCCTAGTTAAGAGGGAGTGACAGATATGGTTCTCTACTTCATGTGTCATGCACTAGAATAATGCACCAGACTAAGACTTACTGTTGTAAGTCTTAGTGAAGGCCATGAGGAGAGATATACACATAATTATTTTCTTCACGTTATGAAGAAAGAATGGAGGATTTAGTAAGAATCAAAGATTGATTTCGATACTCTTTGAGGATGTGGTAGGGAATCCAATAGGTAAGAGTAGTTAAAGAGGAAATTCCTTGAGGATGTGTTATTCCAAGATAGGATTTGTCCTAAAAGGGTGTACCTTGTGAACACCCAGGTGTGGTATGTGCCTTAATAGATAATGATGATGGTTTTTATCAGTCATTGGTCTCACCAAAATTGTGCCACGATATTGTGGAGAGATAGAATTGTTAGTCAAGGCCTTGCTATGTGACAATGTTGGTTGGTATGATAAGATTCTCTAGCATAAGCTAAGGAGGTAGCTTATGAGATGGCTTACCAATCCAACTTTCATTATGAGAATTATTTAGTTTGAGAATGTCCAATTACCTTGTATGGATTATGAATGCCTCCTTAGTTAAGAGGGAGTGTTGAAATATGTAACTAGGTCCAGTCTGCATAATGACATATTAATCATGATTTTATGTATTTGATGTAAAGAAAAAAGGAAATTTATTATATTCATTCTTGAGGCATGGTTTTCATGCTCAAGGGAAATTTATTTTATAGGTCAGGAACCCATTGAGTGCTTCTAAGGCTTTTGACTGAGTAAAAAAGTCACAAGGGTCATTGTCATGTATGCAAGACCCTTTTGGTCATGTTACATATTGTAAAGAAAATTTCATTTGAGTCAAAATAAAGTCAAAGAGCCTCCAAGACTTTTTCATGGTGTCTTAAGCAAGTCAATCTGAAGGAAGAAATTCATACCCCTGGAAAGCCTATATATAAAAAGGAACTCAACCTCATTTGGACACAAAAAGAGAAAGTTTGATCTCATAAAGAAAGAAGTTGGAAAAGGAACAAAATCAAGTATAAGAAGAATAAAATCAAGATCGAAGCTTTGGATCTCTCTCTCTCTCTTGTGTTATGGTTGCTAAAGTTTGTTGGGAAAGTTGAGTTTCTAGAAAATTGTTGGGAAAGTCAAAGTGCTGGAAAGTTGTTGGGAAAGTCAAATTGATGGAAAGTTAATGGGGTCAAAGCTACAAAAGAAACTATTGGGTTAAAGTTATAGAAGAAACTACTAGGTCGAAATTTCATAAGAAACTGATGGGTCGAAATTGTAGAAGAAATTGTTGGGTTGAAATTGCAGAAGATATTGCTAGGTCAAAATTGCAAAAGAAACTACCAGGTCTAAGTTGTAGAAGAAATTGTTCTGGTCAAATTTTTTGGTGTCAAAATTGTTGGAAAGAAATCTCATCAAGGAGAAAGGTTGACATGGTATTGGAGGGGTCTTTTTCAAGGCTCTTAGGTCTTGTAATTTGTCATTTGAAGATTATATAAGAAGAGAATAATTCTTGTGGGTTTTCCTCTCAAGAGGAGAGGTTTTGGCCCCGGCTATAATCCTACATTTCATGTCCTCTTGTCTCTTTGATTTTTCATTATTTGGCACTTGTTTGATGATTGAAAACACAATAATAATCAAGTTGAAGAAGAAGCTAAGCATGTTAAGTATAAATACCTCACAAACGATTATCAAAGTAAGAGGAATCATTTAATCTAGTTACCCTAAATTTATCAACAGTGCCTACAGAACACAAAGGGAGTCCTTCACTGATTTAATGGTTCCTTAATACTTCCATTTTCTTAGTGCCTTATGTGCTTAGTTAAGACATATTTCTTAGAAAATTATTTTCCCTTTTATGTTGGGCTAAAAGTTCCCACACTGAATTCCTTACCCAATTTTAGTTAAAATCACAATTTCAAATATGCTTTTTATGATTCAAAATGATTTATTTTCTCCTTCTATTTAGAGTCATTGTCTCAACACGCACTTATGGTTCTATTACATTCTATATGTTTTTTTTTTATTTTCATGCCATTCTCTATAATTCCCTTACTCATTCACATATGACAAAATGACATAATCATCTCATTTTTAACATCACACACTACTACTTTCTTCCTCAGCCCACACCATAACCTACCTTCATGATAATATGGGGTCCCCATCTAGGGCTATATGGCCAAATAAGAAGTCTCAAGAATAGGTACATAGCCCATACGTTTGGGAAAATTTAGTAACACTCCCCATTTATTCCCATAATTGCTAGGAATTGGGTAGTTGAACTACAAAATATGAAATTTGAACACTTAATTCAAAGTATGATAGGAAATTCCCATTTTTCCCCTTTTAGGTTCTTCTTAGGTATCAAGATCCTTGTTTATTGATTTGTATTTTAGATTTGTAATAATATATAAATAAAATTAATATTACATCAAATAAAATATGTCAAGATATCCATACTAAACATTTCCATCATTATAATTCATAAATTAAAATTACAAAAAATAAGGTTTTAAAAAGCAGTGTTACAATCCCCTCCCCCTTAAACAAACACCATCCTTCATATATTGTAAACAAAAATGGTTATGCATTTTTCATGGCTTCCTCCATTCCCATGCTACCACATCAACTCCAGAGTGTTTAAAAATGTAGCAATAAATTCTCAACATGATTTTTCCTTGATTAAATTGAGGAAATTCGAATGTCCATGTCAACAGACAACTTGGATGATGTTAACTTGTGTGACATGACTTGTGTCACCCATTCTACTCAGTAAATTCAATTTGGAGGAGTTAGAGTTCAATTTTACATGTGTGATTGCTAATTTGTAGCAATCAAGGTCATCTATCTCAAGTTGTTTTCAACTAAACTAGTTCTAACATTAGGAGGAACTAGTGGAAGGTCAGTTAAGTAGTGGAACTTCAGGGAAATTCAATGATCATCCATTTAACTGAGTAATAAACCCAAAATATCTAGTGCATCTAGGGAATTCGAGTAACCCAGTTGAGTTGGAGTTTCCAAGGCAATGTAACATCAGTTGTAGACTAGTCTTGAGTGTACAGGTGTTGCATGTAGTCAGATGACCAACCTAAGGAATTGTGTAATTCAATTAGAGGATTTTCCTAAATAATAGGGGATAATTCCTAAAGGAACATATAAAGGAAATAAGATCTCAAGATGAGGAAATTTTTGACTAAGTCTGGGTCAGTGACCTTCAGTGAGTAGAGAGAAAGGTTATGCACTTGCAAGGTGAGCTCATTTGAGAAAAGAAATTGTAATACATCTCTATTCATTTGATTAATGCAAGAGGCATTGGGGTTTTTAGTAGATTATTTCCCCAGATAAAAATAATTATTGCATGTGTG
>APFE031123561.1:0-12468 GCA_000404065.3 Pinus taeda | reverse complement strand
TTTATTATTGTGGTATAATAAAATATTTATAGTTTTTCTGTCAACATCACATCTTCTTCCCATGAAATCAAACATTTTTCCGATGTTTTTCAGCCACAAACATACTTGGATATGCTTATTTCATGAGCTATTCATCCTCCCAGGTGGCCTCATCTAGCCCAAAGTGCTTCCATTGCACTTTAACCTAAGTCATGGCTCGTTTCTGCAACATTACTTCTCTCCATTCGAGTATATTCAGCGGCTCAACCAAGAATTCTCCTTCTGGCTCAACCTGAAACCAATAGAACTTAAGTTAGTTTTCCTTTAATATCGAAATTAATTGGTCTGCAAAAGATAACTTCTTTACTTGTATATCTTGCTAACTGACTATGTGCTTAGGATCATAACTGTAACTTTTTAATACAGACACATGAAAGACATTGTGGACCTAAAGATGGCTTGGTAGGGTGAGTAGGTATGCCACTGGCCTAATTCCCGCTAAGATTTGAAATGGCCCACAAAACCGGGGTGCCAATTTGTTGCACCCACTCCATTGTAACGTACTCTTTTTAGCTTATATTCTCACATACACATGATCACCTACTTGATATTTCCTAAAATTTCTCTTCCTGATGGCAAAATTCTTTTGCCTAACTTGGGTTGACTTTAACTTGGTTTGTACCTTCTTTACCATTTCTTCCATCTCTTTTAACATTTCGGGTCCCAGCAATAGCTTGTCTTCTGGTCCCCCCCAACTGGAGGGTGTGCAGAATTTTCACCCATACAACACTTCAAAGGGGCTTATTTGTAAGGAAGTATGATAGTTATTGTTGTACGCAAATTCGACCAAGTGCAGATAATCCTCCCATTTCGATGGTTGTTGCATTACATATGACCTCAACATGTATTCTACTACTTGATTCACCCATTCTGTTTGTCCGTCTGTTTGACGGTGATAGGCGGTTCTAAAATTTAATTGAGTTCCCAACCCCTCAAACAGAGTTTCCAGAAGACTGATGTAAATTTTACATCACGATCATAAATTGTGTTTTTTGGTAACCCATGCAACCTGAAAATGTTTTGCATAAAGATATTGGCAATGTGTACTGCTCTGAAAGTGGATTGTACTGGTATAAAATGGGTTGATTTGCTTAATTTTTCTACCACCACCATAATAGAGTCATTGTTTCTTTTGGATTTGGGTAACCCTATTATAAAATCCATAGAGATTGTTTCCCACTTCCACTTCGGAATTGGTAGTGGATGCATTAACCCAGTAGGGTGCTGATGTTCGGTTTTGACTAGTTGGCATTCCAAGCAACGTGTCAAATATTCTGCTACATCTTTTTTCATGCCAAGCCAATAGTACTCCTTCCGGAGTGCGGTAATCAGCTTTTGGTACCCCGAATGCCCTGCGTAAGGACTTTTATGAAATTTATCTAAAATCAAACTTTTAATGTTACTTTGGCTCGGCACATATAGTATGTTTTTATAACTGAGCATGCTGACAGCATCCATCACATAACCCTACTAATATTCATTACTAATTGGATTTTGAACTTGCTGTCCTATTTGCTGATATTTTAGATCCTGATCTGCTACTTTTTTAATCATTTCATTGAAGGCAGTGTGCCCATCGCTGCAAGAAATTTTGTAGAGGCAATTTACCTTTCGACTTAAAGCGTCTGCTACCTGGTTCTCTTTCCCTTTCAAATGTTTAATCTCCAAATCAAATCCACTCAGGAAATCTACCCACCGTGCCTGCCTAGCATTTAAGGTAGGCTGATTAAAGTAACTAGTCAAGCCGTGATGGTCTGTCATCAACAGAAACTTTTTGTCTATCAGATAGTGACACCACATCTTTAAAGTGTGAAGGACAAATCCCAACTCCAAATCATAGGCGGAATATTTCTGCTCATGTTCCTTTAATTTCCTAGACTCATAGGCGATTACCTTACCTTCGTGCATCAGTACTCCTCATACCCCTTCCTTACTCGCATCTATGCACACCACATAGTCCTTACCTAGATCTGCTATGCTTAATATAGGTGCAATGGTGAGCAAATGCTTGAGCTGCTCAAAATTTTTTTGGCATTCAACAGTCCATTTAAAATTTTTCCCCTTCTTCTGCAGGGAGGTGATAGGAAAGGCCACTCTAGAGAATCCTTCCACAAACTGTTTATAGTAACCTGCTAATCCCATAAAGGATCTTTATTCTGCTACGTCCTTCGGTACTGGCCATTCCATTATGGTCTTTATCTTCTCAGGATCCACCGCGATTCCATCCTTAGTAATAATATGTCATAAGTATTGAATTTGTTCCTTAAAGAAATAACACTTGCTATCTTTGGCGTATAATTGATGTTCTCGGAGAGTTTGCAATACCAGTCTTAGGTGTTTCTTGTGTTCCTCAATATTCCGAGAGTATATCGGTATGTCATCAATAAAAAATTAACACAAATTTGTCTAAATACTAATGAAATATGTTGTTCATTAAACACATAAAGGTTGTGGGGGCATTGGTTAACCCAAAGGGTAATACCACAAACTCGCAGTGCCCATAGCGAGTCCTAAAGGCAGTTTTGGCTATATCTTCCTCTTTGATTCTGATCCGATGGTATCCCAATCATAAATCAATTTTTGAAAATATAGTTGCCCCTTATACTTGGTCAAAAAGTTCATCAATACGGGGTAAAGCCTACTTGCTCTTAATTGTCAACTTATTCAGTTGACAGTAGTCCATGCACATACGAAGGGTTCCATCCTTCTTTTTGACAAACAACATGGGGGCTCCCTAGGGTGACATGCTTCGGTGGATATGATTTTTATCCAATAGCTCCTGTAATTGCATTTTCAGTTCTGTCAGTTCTAGCATGCTCATACGATAAGGATCTAGGGATAGCGGGGTTGGTCTTGGCACCAATTCAATAGTGAAATCTATGTCTCTCTTGGGTGGCAGTCCTAGTATCTCTTCAGGGAACACATCTGCAAATTCTTGAACCACTGGAATACTTTTTGAGGGGGCAGTCTTGTCCTTTGAGTTGGAATAACCAACCTGAATAGCATACATCTGACATCCTTTCCTGATACACTTTTCCAGTTGAGAAGCGGTTATTGCCCAAATCTGTACAAGCCTCAGGATGCCTTGCATCTCCTACTGTTCTCCCAGTTCATTCTTGTAGTAGATAGTTTTTATTTTATAGTTTATAATGGACTAGCATTTTTCTAGCCAGTCCATGCCTATCAACACATCATACGACCCAAGGGCAAGTATGTTTAGATATGCCCTCAAAGGCTGACTTGCTATTTCAAGAGGGAAATTATTGACCTTGGCTAACACAGGTCTCTTCGCCCCTGTTGCCAGTTGTACTAGCCAAGGGTTTTTTAACTTGACACACTATAATTTACACTGTTCCACAAACTTTGGAATTACATAACTTAACGTAGCTCTAGGATCAATTAAAACAGATATAGGATGATCCAATATCTTACCTTCAAACTCCACCATTCTCAGCTGGTATTCAGCCTGATGGTCTTCGAGAGTGGAATTAATTTTCAGAATTTTCCAAGCCATGTCGCCTACCGTAGACGCTTCATGGATCTCTGAAACCTGTTTAGTGCCTTCCCAATGGGGACAATTTTTAATCTAATGTGGCCCTCCACATCCCCAGCATCGTACCAGGGGTTTTGTTGTCCCCTCGTTATCAACTTTACCAGATTGCTCTTTGAATCTAGGTTCAGAAGGTGGCCTAAATCTGAGCTGGCTTTTATGTAGATTTATGTTGTTTTTCCCTTTGGGAAATCCTTTTCTAACATTGCCATGATTTCCCTTATTGTCCACAGAAATCTTGTTACCTTTCTTGTCATCCCACTTCTTTCCTATAAGCTCTCCCTTCTACTTACTTTGCTGATAGCATAACCTGGCCTTACGTATAACCTCATCCATCATTTTTGTGATATCAAACTCAATTCTTTCTCTCATTGCCATAGGTAAACTGCTGACAAACCATTGTAACTTAGCCTTTTCCTCTCATATGTAAGGTACATATCGGAGTAAAGAGGTAAAACGGGTGATAAACTCATCCATTGTTTGTTTCCCAAGTCGTAGGTCGTGAAATTCTTTGGCTTTCTCATCGTAAAATTGTTCATTCAAATATCTTTCCTTGAAATATTTTTGGAACTTCTCCCAGGTTATGTTTTGTTCACTTACCTCTAATACAATCTTGACCTCCTCCCACCATAAAGTGGCGTTTCCTTATAGTTGGAAGATGGCCAGCAGGGCTTTTAGGTTGTTATCATATTCATATAATTGAAAATACTTGTTCATGTTAATAAGCTAGGCCTTGGTTGCCTCCTCCAACTCTCCATCGAAGAGTGGTGGTTTTATTTTTCGAAACTCCCCTTATAATTCTATTCACTGTCTTTTTTATGTGGGGTGCTCTAAAGCGTTATCTGATTTCTCCTCTCGATTCTCTTCCCCTCCTCCTGTTCCTTCATGTTCCATGTGGTAACCCTATTCTTTTGACATTCGTTCCTGCTCAAGGCTGGGAATCGGTTGGCACTAATTCTGCTTATCAGACAGGCTTTTCATAATTTTTCCTGTTCCATCGTTAGTCTTGCATTGTCCTCCTGTTGGTGGGCCATCTAATTCTTTAATTCTTGAAACATTTCCAATATTTTAATATTTGTGTTGTGCGCATCCTTTCCTAATTGTACCCATATTTCAGGATTATTTTTAGGAAATGTTGCAGGTCTTAGGCCAGCCATATTCCTGTGTGGAACACTGTCTGTTCTTCGCATAATTTATTGTTGTCCTATTTTCGTGTTCTTAACATGTTAGTGGGATAACAATCAGTGAGAAAACAAAAGGAAACAATAACTAATTGATCTTTATAAGTACGTTTTCCAAAGGCCACAATTATGTAATCTAGGCTCTGATAGCACTTGTCACATCTCCAACTATTTACATATTATATTTGTAAACAAATACATAATCGTAAAAATAATAATAATAAAATATTAAAATTCTTCCTCGTAATCCATTTATCCATTTAACAATAAATCATGGCATAAATACATGATACGAATCATTACTCTACTCACATGTTAAAACTTTGATATTTGGCCTACAATAGAATCTGTGCAAACCGGGTGGTCTCATCCACTGTTTTGGCTAACAATCACATTTATCTGGCTTTAATTTTACTAAGGCTCACACCAGCTTCTCGCTCTAGCTAAACTATCCACTCATTTTGGCATTTAATCTTTCTAGTTGGTCATGGAATCGTGGCACGACAAAACTGTCCTTTGGCATCTCGTCGCCTTGGGACTCTCATCGCATCGATGGTGGAGGTTTTGGGACTTTGATCCTAGGGCTGGGCACTCTTCGAGAGATTACTCAAGCTTGTTTGCTGGAGTTCCACCTCATTGCGCTTCCTCACTCCTTGGCGCTCGATATAGCTCTCCTTCTCCTCTCTCTAGTTTGCTCGACCTACAGTCCCTGGTTTACCATGCAGTGGAACAATATCAGAGTCGGGGTCTTTGAATTTCTTCCCGTGGATTGTTTGACACCCATCAAGTTATTGAGGTGAGTATCATTTTTTTTATATTCATTTTTCCACAAATGTTCAGTTATCTCTAGGCTTATTGCTGATACAGTTCCATGCATTCTTTTGCAGGAGTAAAGGAAACAGGTCTGAGGATTTCAAACTGATGACAAAGAAGTTCATGGCTCCACTTCCTGCCTTCTATAGTCGAGGGTTTCTGGGTAATCTTATCAGCGGTCTTGTGCATATTGAAAGTCAAGGAATACATGCGATAAATTTGTGGCTACCTGCTACACTTCTCCAGATTTGTGCTAGATCTTGTATTTTTGAATTTCTAAAGCTAAGTGGAAGGCTTTTGTGCATCTTCCTGATAAACTCCTTTTATTTGAGAATGTCTATTGTTACATTAAGAATTTGTATGCCTATTTTACGGGGTTGAGCAGAGGGTTTCAGTCAACTACGGGCTTGGAAACCAAGGCCACACTGGTGTAATTATTCTAGACTTAGGTTCAAGTCTTGACTTGGTACTTCATGTAGCAATAAACTTTTCTGCTGAAAACATTTAAGTTTTCTTCTTGCCAAAACGATGCGGGTTTTTCCTTTGGAAAGTATTTACATTTTTCTTTGGCCTGATATGTGAATAATTATGCGATTTTATGGTTATCGTTGCTACTCTTTGTGCACATCTTGTGCTAGACAATTTTATTTAGGTGAGATAATTTATATGTGAACACTGTGTCCCATTCTTTAAAAGATTTCGACCTTTCCTACGAATGTGGCTCTGAGTTTAATTATTGTTGGAGTTTATACCTGTAGTTTAGAGTAACAGGATCTCTCCATTGATTATGTATCTTGAAGATTCAATTACTCGTTCATGTATGTAACTTTGTCAATGTTATATTACTGTAGGGTTCTGTTGATGGCCCGAAAATCGCTGCCACAACATTGGGGGATAACCACCCGGTCCGGACCTTAGTACAACTCCTTTTCCGTTGGGATGGTGGCTCCGACTGGAGATAACGGGACCAGTTTCTCGATAATAAAATAAAAGGGATGGATGGGTGATGAATAGCTTGCTTAAGTGATAGGCGACTAGCTTATTCTATTGACAGAAATAGGGAAACTAATACTAATCCCGGGAACAACTTATTCATCCGGAATGCAGCGTTAAATAATCTTTATCTATCTAACAGGCATGTGGATGACTCTGTAAAATAAATAAGAGACATTCAATCATTCAAATATTACTTCATATGGATAGCCACAATGAAGTGATAAACACAAATTACTGCATTCATTGTTTATATCATCAATACATATATACGATTGAAAGGGAAGCATAAACAACCAATAGTGGAATGCATAAGGAATGCTGCGAAAAGCACATATATATATATATATATATAAGCGATAATAGCAAGAGCGATTTAAACAACAATTCATATAACAAAAATGAGTACAGGCGCAGATAATAGTACCATGTGAGCTGCAGATCAATCCGAAATATCAATCGCTATTCAAAATTCATTCTTCAACACAGAAATGCTTTTAAACAATGACAGTAGTGCACATTTTCATATAAACCTTTCTCATTAAATTCAGAATAATTGGTCCAGTCTCATAAAAAAAATATCCCTGAAGTACAATAGTGCAACTTCAGGGTTTAAGTCATATACAAAAATTTTACGACCCTTTCTAAATGCATGAAAGGGTCTATAAATACTACTAAGCTAAAAAATCTATGAAACAAAATCCTACTAAATTGGTATCAGTAAGTGCGATCTATTTCTCAGGGGCGTTCTGGCAGTCGGCGGTGTGAGTCATGACTCAGGTTTTTTGCCCTTAAACCTGAGCTGGCCTATCGCAAGCATCGGCTCCACTTCTGGCGGTTTGTTGAGGTGCAAACTGAATTGGGCGGCGAAGGTGGCATCCTGAATGTCGGGTATAATATACCCGACAACATCCGTGAGGCATTTCAAGGCAGCTCTTTGGCTGTATGGCTTGATCAAGAAGAACCAATAAGCATCCCATGTCAAACTGTTGATTCCAGCGATTAATCTTCCGTTTTTCTCCAGCTCCGGGTAGCATGAGTGCTCCAATATATTTGTCGTTGTTAATTGACCTAGAGTACATTGGGAAATCATATTAGACAAATAAAGTGTATTATTTACTAATTCAACCAAATTTCCAGTGGTTGTTTTGCATCTGGAAATTGCTCTTTCTGCCTTCATTAGTTGCGATTTCCATGATGTGAATAATATTTCTTGGTGCGATTCCAGAATTCTCGGTAGATTAGTCGCCCGACCTATATCGGAATCCTGCCATTCTATAAAGTTTGTAAGCATTTCTTCGGCCTGATCCAAATCGGTCCTTGATTTTTCTACCTTTTCGCTTATGGATGCTACCAACTCGCACAATGGTTCTGCTTGTGTAATCTGCTGACATAGTAGCTTAACCTGATTAATCAATGCCTTATTTAACTGAAGCGCTTTTGCTTTGAATTCGTCTAGTTGAGGGAGATTTTTCATTTGCTCAATTTGAGTGGTCAATTGGGCGATTTGCTCATCTTTTGCTTTCATTGTTCCCTCAGTTGATATTCTTAATTGCTCCTGTGCCGCCGATAGCTCCTTTTGCCTTTGGATTGCGCCTTCATCAATCCTCTGCTTTTGCTCTTGTAATTGCTTGGTCAACTGTTTATTGTTCTGTTGCTGCACTAGCAATTCTTGCTCCGCCTCCTCTGCCTTCTGCTGAACTTCTGATAATCTCACCTGTAGCGAAGAGATGTCTTGGTCCTTGGTCTCCAATAAACTGCTTACCTCCGATGCTTTATCAATGGTTGCCGCTGAATATGCTCCAGCGAATTGCGATAGCTTGGTTAAGTCATTGGAGGGGTCGAATTCCTCTTTCCACACAACATTGCCCGTTACTGTCAATTCAGGGAATGAGGAAGGTTGATCAGCTCTTCTCCTTTTCCTCTGTCGCTTTACAAGAGCTTTATGCTTAGGGCTATAAAATACATCCAAAGGGGGAATCTCTTCAATTTGCAAAATGATTTTTCCTGTTGGACCTTTAGGAATTATCTCTGTTTCTTTTGACTTGGGTAGGCCGCTAGTTTCGCCCGAAACCGGTTTCGATGTCGCTTCTTGCGTGTCGCCTTCTTTAGAAACCTCATCATCTTTCGAGCACTCTAGGTTACTGATAATTGTACTGAATTGCTACCATTGCTGTAGCAAATTAGGATCAACCAGTATATCATTATTGTTTTTAGAGTTGCTCCCTTCTTGGGCTTTCGCCTGGGTTTCTTGTCGCTGCACATTTTCCTGGATTACTTCCTACTGCTGGCTATGCACTTCCTCCTGCTGCTTTGATGTAGTAGGAGGGGGCGTATTACTTTGTCGTTCAGGCTCGTTTGATCTGGTTGTCGTCGGAACAGTCGCTAACAGGTCTAGAGGCAGAGTTTGCAACCTCTGTTCTCTAATTCTGTTAAATTCGACTAACCCTTCATCGTTATACACACTTCTAGCAAGCGACTTAACTTGATATAACGATTCGGTCGATGCAAACAAATCCTGGAATTTGTCTTCTTTGTGCTCGACCTTGGCCAATTTGGCCTGGTCGAGCGCATTGTAAGTGATCTTCCTCGGATCATACTGCCTGCTTGGCAGAGTAGCCAGAGTGAGCAAATTCATTTTCCCAACTTCCTTCTCTGCATGTTTAATATCATGCAGGGTATAAATGCTAATCCGTAAGGGAAAATAAGGCCAAACATGTTTTTTCGCTCTTTTCAGGGTCTGAGTAACCCCTTCAACATTGATTTGATAAGCTACTTCCCTGGCAAGTAACTTATCGGGGATGTAAAGTGGCAGCACATGCGGCCTGGCCTGACTGCCAAAAAATCTGATGTAGGTGAATTTATCCTCCCCAAACCAGTTTGCTAGTGCAGTCAAATCTACCCCTGCTTGCTCAAAAATCTTTGGGGCAGGTTTATCAAAAATGGAATAATGAATTGGCAACATAAAACCGTTGCAGATTTGATAAAGATGGTGCTTATAATTAGTCTTCCACAATTTTTGATAATATATGTGAATGGATGTGGGGTCTTGCGACGTCCACCTCCATCCCAGTACAGGAAATTCAGAATTAAAACACAACACATCCATCACATAGGCACTGTAATAAAATGGCGGAATAACCCTTTCTGTGACGTGATAGTTAGACCTGAAATCGAGGATGGCTTTGGCTAACTTGTCGGATAATATAACCGCCCAATCCATAATTTCGCCACTACATGCCGCCTCCATTAACGGGACCATTTCTATGGTAAAATTGGTAGACTCATGCGATCCCCATGGTCTACACATCATAATTCCAGCATAGCAGTAAGGAGAACATAGGGAGTCAACTGAGTACTTACCTGAGGTTTCATGCTTGTGTTTCGCTGGGTTCTGTCTCCAGCCTCGAATTGGTTCAGACTCGGTCTCGTTCTCTGCTCGAAATTTCTCCAAAAATGCTGCATTGTATTTTTTCTCTTCTACTGGTAGGTGATACATTAGCCTTAGATCTTCGGCTCGAAAAGAACCGAAAATCCTCCGGTCCGCAGTGCTAAACAATCTGTTGATAATTGGGAGTTCTTGGATTGCCCACCTTACCACATCCGTGTATGGGAGAATTTGCTCCCGGGCCGCTATTCTGTGCAGAAAGGAGTCGATCAAGTCTTTTAAATTGGCGTCGGATTTACTGGTATTATCGCATGAAATTTCTATCTCGGTCACCTTCGGCCCTTCTGCTTCAATCAAATTATACGTCCCTTGCCAATTGGTCCTGGTAAGTCCCAAGCACGTTGTATCTGATATAAGCCCTTTGTTCTTACCGCCCGGATCAATAACAACTTGCCCCGCGGCTGGCGAAGCAGTAGGCATTGTGGTCTTCTTGGACTTATTTACATCCCACTTTCTTCTGTCTCTATGGAAGAATCCTGCACAGAGTGGAAGATAGGCGTAACACAGGCAACAATAACATGAATCGAACATAATGAAGTATATATATATGGATGCATTCACAGCGATCAATTGACTTAAGGTGGCCTTTGGATCAAATCCGTGGATAGATCGCAAGCCTGCTGTTCTCATTAAATGGTCGTTATGGCCTGTCAATCTCATTAATTCCAGTTGCTTCGATTAATGGCCGAATGATTCATTTGAAGCATGCCTTGGGCGTTTTGGTAGTTTGAACGCAGATGAACAGCTTTTCAAAGGATATTGCCTTAATTACGAATAAATCATATTAAACTGCCATTTATGACTTTTTCTTTGAAAACTGCGCTTTTTCCCTTTTTGCAATCAGGCATTGGGGAAATGCTAAGTTATTACAATGGTTTTGTTTGGAATCTGCGATCGCCGATAGCGATATTTCATCGCGTCGGGAACGGCTAGGAGGGTCATTTAGAATGAGGGCATGGTGAGTCACCGATCGCCGATAGCGATATCGCATCGCATCGGGAGAGGGGGAGCTTATTTGTACTTTATGTGTTATCGCCGATCACCGATTGCCGATTGCCGATTTCGCATCGCATAGAAGCAAGGGTTGTTACTTATGTTACTTTATGCTTCTGCCGATATCTGATAGCGATTTCGCGTCGACGAAAACCAAGATGTCCTTTAAGTTGTGCTTTCTTTGTCATTGCGATATGTGATCTTGCGATCACTTTATCGCAATGATAAAGATAAATCATTTTATGTTGGGGTTTTTTTTATTGGCCCTTTAATAATGTTTCTTTTTATTCGATCCTTTTTTGAAATAGAACTCTAAATTGATACCAATTTGAAACAAAAATTAAAAGGGACCCATTTCACATTATATTTTTAGAATAGTAATGATATGAAATGGGGGGTTGTTGTATGGCACAACAATTGGCGATTCGCTGGAAGAAACAGTTATCTCTGAAAAGTATAGAAATACTTAAACCTGTTCAAAATAGAAATTTTATTCAAAAGGAAAAATTCTAATATAACTAGGTATAGTTGTATTCTAGCCAAAACAAAACTTTCTTCGCTAATTTCCTTTTTTGTTAAAAATAAAGACATTCTAGATTTTAAATTGGCATTTGTTGGTTGATATTGATAAAATAGAGAACTTTTTCCAAATCAGCTAGTAAAATTAACTCCTTTGTCACAGGTAGAGCCTCTGCTGCTAGCAAACGTCCATAGTTTCGGCAGGGATACCTTGAAACCATATCATTTTCTATTGTCCCATTCACTTCAGATCATGATTAATAGAATGAATTCAAAATATGTTTTTTCACATTTTGTATTTGTTTTCATTTTCTGCTATTTTTGTAATATAAAAATTCATTGCCCTGGTGTGGTGGCCAGTTAAGTGACAATGCCATTCACTGGTAGTAATCTAACCGAACAAGTTGGCTCTTGATGAGACCCCTTATCTTACAATTGAAGCCATTACCCTGTTTTGGTATGCAGTATTGGTAATGTCGGCTAAACTGTTTTCCTATGAACATGGTAAGCAGGCTTGTAATAAGACCTCTCAACTTTTATACCCATTATTCTTGGAATTACACCCTGAATAATCGTGAATTTGGGTAAATGGGATAGACAATTTTCCTCCTTAAGAGAGGATGGATGACAAGGTAAGAGTTTGAGATGCTGAAATTGGATTAGCTTCTATTTTAATATTGATAACCCTTTTTATAACCAATTTGAAAAATCTAAAAAGATTTACAAGATTTACCAATTTCAAGAGGGGTTTACTAAGATTGTAGTGTAGTTTCAGAATGCAATTATAACTAATTTCCTAGAAATCATTTCTTTTGTTTAATACTCCTATTTATTTAAAAGTAAATATTGCATTGCTTGTTTTTGAGAAACTCTTTGAATACAGCAAAGGTCAAATAGAAAATGCCTTACAGTTTTATTTTCTAATTTTGCTA
>APFE031123559.1:62322-114822 GCA_000404065.3 Pinus taeda | reverse complement strand
GAAAACAAGATTCTAAGACCCTAAATAAATCTTCTCAAAATAAACAACCGTGAATAAATCCCCATGACTAAACTCCCAAACCACTGTGTATTACCTTGATTTTTCACCCATTTATGCATTCAAATTTTAGGTAATTCATCTATGAATTTCATTTTAATGGTATGTTTTTAGGTATCAGTCAATTCAGCAGGGAGAATTCCTTCTGTAGCTTTTGGAAGTATATTTATTTTTGCCGTTTTCTGAAGTATACATATCTAATTATATCTCGTATACATATCAGTCAACTCAAAAGTTCTCAAAGGTTTGAAGTGTAGAAAGAATTCTCTCTGCTATCAAAGGCACTCCTATAAGCATACATGTACCAAAAGTTGAAACAAAGACAAATGTGGGTGTAACAGAGAAAATAAATGTTTGATAGTTGATGTGTAAACGTATTTTTATAGCAACTACATTATGCCTGCCTCAAAATTTCTAGATTCCAAAGAAATCTTGTCTCCCAAGCCTGCAATTTTAAGATCCTCCTATTTTTTAATGTCTCTGATGTGGCCTTTGTACTTTTTTCTTTTTATTCCATGATTCTGTTTTGAAATTTCTTGTTGCAATTTTGTAACTGGAAAATTTGGCAACATAACTGCTAATGAGGCTGCCAACCCTAAAAATGTTGTCAAGCCCAAGCTCTGATGTAGAATAATGAAGGTCATAACAACTTGAAGAGGTAAAATCAAAATACCATGCATATGCAAACAAAAAGCTCCAACATTTTCAACATTTTTACTCTTGTAGTTGATAATTTGTCTGCGTGTATGCTTTTGTCTTGACTGTCTAGAGAGCAACAATCCCTTCTTGTATATAATAGTTGTTAATGTTGCTTTAGCCCGTGAAGCTAACTGGTGTTGTTTGTAATGCCCTTGCCGCTGTGACAAGGATCCTAATACCTTTTCCACAAAAGATGCACAAACTAGCACATAGCCTTCACTTTCAAATTGTTTCTTTCCATCTAGAAAAAGTATAAAGGCACTTATAAAATATGGACCTACATATGATGCAGAAGTTTCCAGTGCTGGAAAGGATGTAGTCAAAAGTACTTCCTTCCAAAGAGATAGCCATAAGGCTTCTGCTAATGACTCAGTATGACCTTATACCGAGCTTGATAACCAGTGTACTCCTTTATGAATAGTAACTATACTCTGCAAATGGACCTCTTTTGTCAAAAGTGATCCTAAATGCGAATATGTTTTCTACTATGCCTGCAATTGTCAACTCTTTTTGTGCCTTTGTCTAAGAAAGGTTGAATTTTTATTTTGTATGAGCACAATGATGACTTGGAACTCTGTCTTGTGTGTCAGTGTTTGATCTATGGAAAATGATAAATATAGATTTTAATCACTCTTGAACAGTCAGCGTAAGGCAGATTTACAGTCAGATTTATATGTGATATCAAATTCCCAATACCCTGTGTACCCCTTAGGATTGTCATGCTTTGTAAATGGGTCACCATAGGTTTTGACTGAGCCTGATGACGAGTGGATCCTATGTACTGTCTGACCACAGATGAAGCAGCCTGAGGTTTCATAGGGTGGTGATTCTGCTTTGAGTTGGATGAAATGAGTCTTAAAAATGATTTTTGATTGTCTTTTGGAGTGCTTTAGGCTTACTGTAAATCTACTAGCATGAGTTTCATTTTACGGAGGAAGAGCTCTCATATAAGCAATTGAGCTTAGTATTTCCAGGGATAATTATTTGGATTGAATGCTTATTATTTTTTCCTGAAACTTTATATATTTTTACTGTTTAAATTTTTTCTTTAAGAGCCACAGCATATCTACTGCCTATGACTTCTGAAATCCAAAGTTGGTTAATAAGGTATCCAAAATCTAAATTCACTTGTATTTACTTGTATGAGGAATTACAAATAAAATGCACTTATTAAATTGGAGATGAAAACTGAATTACTAAATAGTTTGAGTTAACAACATTTCAATACTGAGACAATCTTCTATTATAAGTGAAAAGAGTGCTGAAATATCGTCATTTGTTTGGAATTCACTCTATGTGCCACTGTACCCAGTTAGTTTTATTGTTCTATTTATCTGGTTTTACTTGTAACACTTAAAAAGTGGATGAGAATGCATCTTCCTCTGTGATAACAACAACGATGGTGGAATGGTAAACACTCCTCGCATATTCACACCTTGGAAACCCCATCTCGAAATGAAGTTAGTCCTCACTTGCATTAGAGCAAACCCATTTGAACCTTGTTGGGCCTTGAAAGAGAGATCAAATTTCTCCAAACACCTCGTAAACAAATATTCTTGTAAATTCTTTATATTTTTTAATACAAAACAGCTGAAAGGTAAGATAGGCCCCATATAGTTGACTCAGTAATAAAATTTAATTATTTTTAAATTTGATTTTTTTCATACAAAACATGTCTCCTTGAAGAGAACATAATAAAAAGGAAGATAACCCGATAACCCCATATAGTTGACTTAGTAATTAAAATTTTAAGTTTATATGGTATCAAATTCCTATCAACATTTCTTTTGCACATCATTTAGTGTACCAAAATGATAAAATATATCTAAGAATCAATATTTTAATACACAATATATATATATATTTTAATGTTTTTACATAAAATTTTATGTTGATCATATCAAATATTTCATATTTATAGGAAAGATTAAGTTTCTAAGAGTTTAATATCTTTTAATATGTAGCATATATTTTTAATAGACAATATATTAAAGGGAAAGATAATAAGATACCTTTTTTGTAAGTTAGTAAAGTTTCAATATATTACTAAATAAACATACAATACAAAAATAGTAGTTGGTTTACCAAACCAGTTGTAGAGGAAGATTCTCTTTGTAACTCATTTAACTAGGCATGCCATTAGATTTTTCTGTCTTTACTTTCCCTTATATAGTTCAAAAAAATTCCCCTTCCCACTATTACTATATGTAGGTCTGCCTATCTGAATAGCTATATAGCTTTGATCTTCAGACCTAAACTTGACAAAATAACTACAATACTACCTATATAAACATAACATAAAACTAAACAAAAGATTGGTCGATGCCATGATCAACTAACACAATATTATTTGCTTGGAGTTGTTATCGTCGTTGGCCCCATTGTTGGGTCCTCCACAAGGGTTGTCATTGGAGCCTCTAGGGTTGCCAGTGGACAGCTGCCTATAGCAAAAGCCTCTCGAACTCGATACTTCCTCAAGCAGGCCAAATCTCCTATCTCTACACCCATCAATATATCCACATTATCGATATAATTTAGATAGATTGAGAACATTTTGTTAAGATCCCCAATTCTGCCAACATTCAATTTCTCGATGTTAACCAAACCCTTGAGAGCCTCTTCAATTCCTTTTAGGCATTGTTCTATAGATTTTAACTCGATTTCTGTCTCGAGTTGCCTCTTTTTACTCTACTCTGCTACCTCTGCTTGCAGCTTTTCCACTAGAGTCTTCACATGCCAAGCGGTCTCCAAGGTCTTTTGGTACACAATCATCTATGTTTTGGATTTCCCTGTGTTGATGATCCAATTTCCTTCCTCCTTTATTCTACCATCAAAGATAACCCTACAATATCTTCAAACCTCACTCTCCCAAATTTCCACTATATCCTTCCCTTTTGTGTGACTGTTTAGCAACAACCTCCGCTGCTTCCTCCATGCATGTCTTTTTGCAAAACTCAAAGCCCTGAGCATTCGCTTGGGAACTACCTCTTGGCCTGCTAGCATCACTCTAGCTCTTACTCATTGCACTCCTTGATAATTGAATTTCCCTCATAGAAATTACTATCACCAACTCAAAATTGCACCACCTTTCAGTGTTTTGGCTTATGTCGATGAAGCCTGGTCCCTAGCTATGACTTAAATATGACACCCTAGATGAGACTTGTCTCACCGATATTTGAGTACTTTCCCTCTCCATTTTCAGTAACTCTGACCTGCTAGTGATGTTGTTGTTCATTCATGTGTACTTGTGGACGTCCTTCCTCTCATTTTCCCCTGTGAGCGGTTTGTTCAAAATCATAATCACCCCAACCTTGCTCTTCTATGTTTCCCCTCTTGATTTCATGCCTTCCCACTCCTCTTGCCACATCTCCTATTAATGAGACGATCACAGTAACAATCTATTATGTGGGAAATCCTCTCCTTCCCATGATTAACCATCACTCTATCCTTGTATTTTAGACACATACCCCTTCTCGTTTCCTAAGTATGTCCATAATGAAGGATTATTTGTTCGTATGAACTGGTAGATCACTGTCCTGATTCGGGCCCACCCCTTCTCTATCAACCTGCCTTAATGGCGTGGAGTGATCTCTCTCTACCAACCTTTGGCTTTCCTCCTTTAGCTAGCCCTCTGAAAACTTGCACATCATGTCGGTGAGCAAATGGACATTATCTACCCCTTTATTTTCCACCCTATCCACCAACACATTCGAAAACCACTGAACTAAGGTGAATTCCATGGTTTTCAACACCTCCAGATGTTTTTGAATGCGTTGGATTAATGGGGGAAAGTGTCAGTTCCATGTTACTTTACTTCTTTGTGTGCCACATTGTAACTTACGTGTCACTTGAATGATAAGAGGTGCGGTTCCTACTAGGTCTAGTTCCATGGGAGTTTGCATGGGCTTACAACCATTCATATGTGATTTCTCAATAAGTGTTTTGGCATATTTTCTTTTATATACAAATATCCAGTGATGTGTCTGTCACACCTCCAAACCAAGAGACTAATGCAATAGACTAAGATCGGTCATGTTAAAGGACCTTTTCAAATCCTACCAAAATTCTCTTCTCATAACTTCCTATGATTACTAAGTCATCGACATACACAACGATGATCACAATATCCCCTCTTGATCTTTGCAGTAGAGGTTAGGATCATCAGGGCTTCTCTTTCAGCCGTGCTGTGCAAAATGCTCATGAATTTTTATGTACCAGGCTCTGGGAGTCTGTTTTATACCATAGAGATATTTGGTTAACTTACACATCTTTGTAGTTATTGGTAGTATGCTTGTATTTATGCTACATGTAAAGCTAGCATGATTTAAATTTATTTTACCTTGCGACATTGTTATTGGAAATGCGATTGTGTTTGTGATAGAAGTTGTTGGATTTTGTTGGCTTTTGTTTTGCCATACAATATTATTGTTGCCAATGTGCTTTTGTTTGTGCTAGAAGTAAATCAAGCGTATGCTAGATATCTTCTACACTCCAATGTTATTTTTGGCAATGTGATTGTGTTTGTGCTACAATAAACTCTAGAATGTGTAAGATTTCTTTTACTTTGAAATGTTTTTGTGAGAAATATGCTTCTATTTACGTTAGAAGAAAATTTAGCATGTGGTGGATCTCCTTTGCCTTAGAATATTGTTATTGGCAATGTGTTTGTGCTAGAAGGAAATCTAGCATGTGCTAGATTTATCTGACCATGTAATGTTGCTTCTAGCAATATGCTTATGTTTATAGTAGAAAGAATGATATTGATTGTTAGCTTTCATTTGAGGAAATAATGTTTCATTACATACAACATGACTACCATAATATTTGTATTTTTGCATTTATATTACTTTTTCGGAAGTTGTGTGTTTTTGGGGAAATATAAAGTCGCACTTTACATGGTTCATTATTTTAATTACAATTTACGATGTAATTGTTGTTACAGAATTGATGCAAGCTACAATGGAAAATATAATTTTGGCAAAATGGGACTATGTTGATCTCATTATTAATGATCAAGTCATTGGGCTAGCAAGGGTTGAATCTACAGAGTCTGGAACTTATTATGTTGGAAAAAGGGTTAATGCTAGTTATGTTGCAATTTTGATAATTGATGTCATTCAACCACATTTGGTTGATGATGATGTTAATGAAGGGGACATACATCCATGGAATATTTTGGATTTGAGACACCACATAGGTAAATCAAAATATTGAAGCATGTGTTATATATTATTGATACTATAATAAATGTTCTCTTTTTCAATAAATACTAACATTATTTACATTTGTTTACAGGTACAAATGTTTCTTCTACATTTTCTATTGGAGACAAGGTAAATCTTTTGCAACATGGAGTGAAGGTGGGCGAGGGCTCCATATTCAATACAGAGCTTGGGCATAAGGTGCATGGAAATATGGTAAAGAAAGGATGCATAGTGGTTAAAATTGAAAAGGTGTTAAAACATAATGCTCCTCTACCACATCCAATATGGTTTGACCATACACTTGGGGGTGCATTAGAATCTTATGAAATTTGGCCAGAATCAGATTTGGAGCCTCACTGTCATGATCATGCCATAACTATTCCCCAAGATAGGGTTAAATTCATATGTGCAAAGGTTTCTCTTACACATGAATGCATGGGAACAAGCATGTGCATTGCCAAAGGAATGCTAGTTCATGTCCACGAGGATGACATTGTTGAGGGTGAAACACTAGGTGAAATAGATTTTGGTGTTTTTCTAGAAGCGATAGATGGAAATTGTAAGAAATGCAGAATTGGTGATAAGTATATACATTGTTTGGTTAGATGGCCAATAAATAAGTTAGTGGACAACAAAGGTGTGATATTAAGGTTCAAGGAAAAGTTCAAGGAACCACCCAAAGAAATGGTGATATGGGATGTTATAGAGGACGCAAATCCCTTAAACAAATGGGATGGGTACCTTTGTAATGAAAAATATAGAAACTCAATTGATATGAATGTAGCAAGGCCATATAAAATGATTAAACGAGTTATGGCTACAAAAAAAACTGCAAAATGTCCAACAAAAATAGATGAAGAGAAAGAAATTCGACTTTTGGCAGTAGATGTATGTTGTAGAAAAGAATGTCTTCAACATGTCGATAGGAAGCCCATTGTAGGTGCTAGAAGGGGTATGAGACAAATAAATACAAATGATATTAGAGAATTTATCTTGAATTCACTCATGTCAAACACAATGATGTCAAGCGGCCATGGCCATGGTCATGGCCTACCATCTATTCCTAGAAATGTAAAGGACATGAGATTTAATGGGAATATTATTTGTAAGAAAGCATGGTATAAGATACATAAAATTCCTCAAAGCACATTCTATAACTACGAGCATTATTTCCAACATTGACAGATCAAAGTTATTCATGGTAACACCAACACATGCAAAGCACGAGCTCAGATAGTGGAAGCTATAGAAATATTGCACAAAATTGTAATGGATAATTCAGATTTTTCACCAAATCAAACACTTCAAGTTGAAGAAGATGGAACATTTGCTCCTTTAATATTGCTTCGTTAGACTTACACACAAAATTCTTTGTTAAAAGAGATCAATGAGCCTCTTCAAAAGCTGAATTACCCATCAATATCACAACCAAAAATGAGCAAGATCTGGAATACTAAGTTTTGAGATGTGGCATTTTCAAAGAACACCAAATTCAATAAATGCAGTGAATGTATTGTGTTGAAAGCACAAATGAAGTCAGCAACTAGAAAAGAGTTGGAAGAAAACGCACAAGGTGGGTTGTCGAAACATAACAAGATTGTTATGTGTGGAAGATATTGCTACTATGCCCATAGAATTATGTCAGAGCGATTTCCAAAGGATTATTTGAGCATTATCCATGATAAAATGGACAAAACAAAGACATCAATCGCAAGGCTCCGTGTCAAATCAAAATCTGTTGTAGGAACAAATTTGGGTTTGTCATTGACAGGTATGCTTACACATGGGCATAAGGCGGGAGGTTTTGGTCATTTCTCTTTACCATTTGTCCATATGGGATCACAATTTACTATTACATCCCTTGAAAAGATCTTAAGGGACCTTGAAGGCCCACAAATGGATATGTATGGTGATCTACTTTATGAAAGTGAAATTTCAGGAAACCCACTTACAAACGCATTACTTGACACCTCTATTTACCCAAAATGTCAGGGGTACAAGGATGATTTTATATCTCATGGAAGTTCAAAAAGTCAAAATGTTGATTTTAAACCTCTTCCTCCACATTTGTTGTTACAATTGGACAATGCAGCCAGTGATAATAAGAATCGCTATCTTTTCATGTTTCTATCACTTTTAACTGCACTTGGTGTCTTCATCACTATTGAGGTTGGGTTCTTGCCTGTGGGGCACACCCATGAGGACATAGATGGAATCTATGGAAGAATGTCTTCCAACCTAAAAAGTAAAGATATTTATTATTTACCTGAAATGATGGATACATATTGCATGATTGAAGAAAATAGAGTGTTTCCACCCACACTTATTGACAAGGTCGATGACTTCAAAAGTTTCCTTAATGGCTACATTAAGGAGGGAAAAAATGCACTAGTTGTACATCTTAATGTTCAATACTTCCAATTTTTTATACTCAATGATGTTCCAGTACTAAGGTATAAAGAATCAATTAGAGATACTGAGTGGTCAGAACCAGTTGAGTTATGGAATACAGATGATGAAGGTTGACCTATAATTCCCATAGGGAAGCCATCTTTCTTACCTTCCAAACAGAATGATGTCAATTTAAAAGAATTAAAGGAAGGTTTAAAATCATACATAAAAATGTGGAAAGACACCAGTGGGAATGAGGATTCACCAATTGTTACAGAGGAATGGAAAAATAAAGTGGTGTATTGGGAAAAAGTTCTTGATACATTAGATGGAATCTATAATGATCATAGAATAATAGATGGAAATGATTCATCTTCTGAGGATTTCTGGCCCAAGACAAGGCACATTGTTGATGTTGGTCGTAATGAACTCCAAGTAATCTCAAGTATTATGGATGGAGATTTTGATAATGAAATAGAAGAACCAATATATGTTGGACCCAAATGCAACAAGCCAAAGCCAACATTCAATCCGATGATTGATGTTGAGAAAGGAAAGATGTTGCTAGGTAGATCAGGAAATGAGGATGCAGGTGAGATGATTTGGATGGCAAAATCCATCTCAAATATCTTTAGGGATAATGAAAGTGAGAATCTTCATGTAAAGGTTGACTGGTGGAAGCCTATGTCAGGGAAATACAATGGAAAATTTTTAGAGAAATATTGGGTACCAAATCCTGATGACAAAGAACTTGGCTCTATTCCAATTAATACCATAGTGTGGGCATGGACGCCAAAGAAAGAACATTGCAAGAAGACAAAGATAAATAAATATGGTGTAGAAGCCATTCTTGATCTACTTGAGCGAATATCTTAAGAGTAGGTTTATATGATACATAAATGTAAATTTTTTTTGGAGGATCTATTAATATACATTCAGACACACTTTCCCATATTCGTTGTATAAATATTCTCTTCATATTTTTTTTGAAGGAGTTTTATATTATTTAATATTTCAATGTAATCATGTGTTATACAAATTACATGACAATGCCATAAAATATTTAAGTTTTCAAAGCTTTATTTGACCAGCATGACTTCTCACCATATCAAATATGCATAATAAAATTCAATAATGCACCTAAAAACATCTTCTAAACTTGTTATATTAAAACAACAATGGAGTACCTAATGAGTATTCTATTTAACATAAACCATTTAAACACTTAATGAATAAATGCTAGATGCTTGATATAATGTTTCAGGTGAGTTTTCATTAATTTTCCTTATTATAATTGATATAATCAAATTCCCTATTTTGTTGCACTTTAATTTATAAAAAAAATTATTTTGATCATTGAACAACACAACTAGAATTATAAAATATTTCTACATATAGATTTTGAAGTGGTGCCAACATTATACTAGTATAATTAATTTCTACTCAACTTAGGAAAAGTAGTTAGTGTCAGTTTAAAATGGTCAATAATAGTAAGAAAAACAATATTAATATATTGTTAAATAACTTTATAGGTAAGATTTTTTTTACAAAATCTAGTATTCACGGTCAAATTTAATACATAAATATAAATGTTAATGGTAATATAAATAATGTAAGGAATGTAAGTTTTAGATGAATGTTAATATGTTCTTTTCAATATAGTATCCTTAAACATTACAGGGATAAAAACTAAACATTTGTAATGAATATCTTAATCATTTTTCTCTCTTTCTTGTTGTATTTGAAAATAATCAAATTGTACTACTTTGTTACTATTCTAATTGATGATTGATTTTGATCATTAAAATGATTAGTAATTGAGAGGAGAGGCTCATTTTACAGCCCAATATGGGGGGATGTGTAAGTTTGTCTATCTTCCTGTGCCTGTTTAAAATAAAAATTATGTTCTAAATAGAAAAATATAAAAAAAGAATATTTTGTAAAGTAATTAGAAGTAAAAAAATGTGTTGAATCAGAAGGTTTAAATTTTATACTTTTCAAAAGTAACTATTTGAAGATTTATGTTAACTAATTTATGTCAATATCAACTTCATATATAATATATATATATATATCTTATGGTTAAAAATATTATTTGTTGGTATATTACTCTATTTAGCATTCAAAAATATAGTTTCAACAATTAAAAATAACACATTGTATCTTTCACTCTAAAAGTGTTTGCACATGAAGAAATTCGATCCCTACATCTGCACTTAAAATGGATCTATGATGGCATATATTGGACACATTACTATGATGATTTGTCATTGAATAACTTTATATTTAATATATATCTTGTATATTAATATATTATTCATTAAGTAAGCCTCAACCAACTTTGTTTATTACATAAAAGTACAAATAATAAATAAAAAAAATTATATTCAACAGTTAATTTGATCCTAAGAAAATATTTTCTCCTTAACCCTAAAATGGTGCAAACTTCCTACAATAGTATGTAATGATGATGGTGATAATAATGATTATCATCCACTAATACCAAATATGGTATATAAGAAGGTAAAAAGATATTACTAAAAGTTACTTTAAATTTTAAATTGTGCCAACATTGTTTTAGTAATAATCGTAACTTAACATATACATGATATCATTATTTTCATAAAATAACCTTAAGAAACTTATCTTTTTAATATAAACCATAAAAATATTAAAATAGATAATGTAAGGAATCCAAGATTAATATGTGAAATATTTTCTTTTTCAAGTTTATATAAATTTGTTTTATAAAGTTTATCATGATAATTTTTTACACAAAAAATGGTGAATATCTATATAAAAATTAGTGAACTAAGTGACTTTCTAATTCCTCATTTCAAAAAAAATTAATCTAGTTAAAGTTATAAATAATGGTATATATTGGACACATTACCAAAAATTTCATTTGTCATTAAAGAACTTTATACTTAATATATATCTTACATATTAATCTATTATTCATAAAACGAGCCTCAATCAACTTCTTTATTAACATACGCATACAACTAATAAATAAAAAAAAATTATGCTACTACTCACATTCAACATTTAATTTGATCCTAAATTTATTTTTCTCCTCAACTCTAAAATGGTGCAAACTTTCTACAATAGTACGTAATTATGATGGTGATAATGATGATTATCATCCACTAAGACCAACTATGGTAAATAAGGAGACAAAAAGAGATTATTAAAAGTTATTTTGAATTTCATTGTTATGCTGAAAAAGCATTAAAATATGTGTTTCAATATCATCATAATTTTGTTTAGTTAAACAATCAAAAAGGTTGGTAGTGTCACAAATATTTTGAAATTTGATTCTAATATGAGTATAAACTCGATGATCTTTGAGGGCCTTTTAATCTTCAACCATAATATAATTATTGTTGCAAAGGTGATACACTTTTAAATTGTGCCAACACTGCCTTAGTAATAATCATGACTTAACACATACATGATATTTACTATATCGGATTATAATTAAATGGATTAATAATATTAACATATGCATCATATTTTCATAAAATAACCTTAACAAACTTATTTTTTACTATAAACCATAAAAAATATTAAAATAGATAATGTAAGGAATCCAAGATTAAAATGTGAAAGATTTTTTTTAACAAGTTTATATAAATTTGTTTTATAAAGTTTATCATGATAATTTTTACACAAAAATGGTGAATATCTACACTAAAATTAGTGAATTAAGTGACTTTCTAATTCCTCATTTTGAAAAAACTTAATCTAGTTAAAGTTCTAAATTCTAGATCCACTCAATACTTCCATATTTAATGAAATATGTG
Organism: Pinus taeda; assembly: GCA_000404065.3. Lineage (NCBI taxonomy): Eukaryota > Viridiplantae > Streptophyta > Pinopsida > Pinales > Pinaceae > Pinus > Pinus taeda. The sequence continues at coordinate 102,665 of APFE031123559.1, read as the reverse complement.
TTTTTGGGCCCATGTGGCCTCCTCTGGTTCAGGAAATAGAATGGTTCAGTGGCTCCCTCAGCCCCTTGATATGCAACTTTGGTTCTGGGCAAGGAAGGGCAATGATTCGTAGGATGGTATTGCTCACACACTACACACATTTCTATAGAGTGCAGTGGGAATTCATTCCTAGGGTGCTTTCTCGTGCACCTGGGATAGAAGATGGCCAGAGCTCTCTCAGCCTCCTCTTGTTTCCTTTTGATATACAAGATATCCATGTGCATGGCAAGAGTCTGCCTCACGTCGCTCTTGAAATTTTCAAGTTCGTTTCTAAGGGATGAGTTGCATGAGGATGTACTAGCTAATGGTTGACTTCCCCTACCTCTCTTCCTAGTTGACTTGGAATGGTTTCTAAACACAGTTTTTATGTCATCATAAGGTAGCTGATAGACGTCCCCCCAACCAGCAAATGGAGGGTATCTAGAAGGTCTTCAGGGACTCCTCTGAGTAGAACCAACTTCAGAGATTCAGGGTCAAGTGTGCACCTGGCCCTTTTATAACTAAGTTGAAACCTCTCTTCATAGTCTTCTAAAGATTCATCACTACCCATGCTCATACAGAAGATTTCTTCCTTGGTTTCCCTTGACCTGCAATAGTCTCAGTATTTGTTGTTGAAGACTTGCTGCATCTGAGCCCAAGTTGTGATACTGTCTCCAGGTAACCCCATGAACCAGTGCAAGGCTACATCCTTGACGATAAAAGGAAACATCTTCAACTTTTGCTCGTCTTCTGCATAGTCATAGGTTCGATAGAGAACAAAAAATTCAAACAAGAAAGTATCAGGATCTTCAGTAGTTAGGCCATGGAAGTGATGTAAGGTTGAAGGACATATGTTTTTCATTTTTGTGTCCCCATTGGTCTCCTAGATAGGAAAGTTACCTTCTATTCTTTCCCCATTCCCTCTAACATTTATGTTTTCAACCATGGTCTGAGGAGAAATGTTTTCTCACTCTTCTTCTGTTATAGGATCTTCATACATCTTTTGAGGTTCACCTATAAGATCTTCTAGATCACTGCCACCAAAGAAGAGAGAAGCGTGACTCAGTGATGTGTTGGGGGTCTTGGGTAGGACTTTCCCTAAATTGTCTTCGTTCCTATGAGGCATGGAAGGAAGTCTCTTTTTTGAATTTTTGTATTTCTTTTTCTTCTTGTACCTGCAAAAACTAAAATGGATTGAATAGCAAATTGTAGCTAACTAAAAAAAATTTTGCTGAAATGAAAATTGCAAAATTGAAATGAAAGAAGGAGATGTCTAATCTACTTTTGCTGAAATGAAATTAAAAAATTGAAATGAAAGAAGAAAATGTCTAATCTACGCTTGCTGAAATGAAATTACAGAATTGAAATGAAAGAAAGAAATCTCTGATCTACGCTTGCTGAAATGAAATTGTAGAATTGAAATGAAAGCATGAAATGTCTAATCTATTTTTGTAGAAATGGAATTGTAGAATTGAAATGCAACAACTACTCTACTCTTGTTAAAATAAACCACTTAGCAGAATGTTGCAGTAGAAAACAGAAAAGCAGTAATCACAAATACTCTGATGCTTCCCCAGCAATGGCACCAAAAAGAGTGGTGAGCTCCAGTATTGCAGCAATAATGCTGCAACTCCTAGGGCTCCCTTCTTTAATTTTATCAACCTGGTAGTTCATAACAAACTTGGAAGCAACGGTGTTGTATGCACAAGTACTAGCTCTTATTGTAGTTGTCGCTTGATCAGCTAGCACAAGTTTGCTAGGAGCTGAAGCCAACTTCTCTGAGTTATTAGAAGATGCTTTTATTGTGATGGAAGAAGACTAATTCTACGGGGTCTATTCTACTTGCAAAAAGAGAATGAAAACTGAAATGGACGTCAAACCCTAGCAAACCCTAATCGTGCAAGGAAAGAGATGAAAACTACTGCAATGGGTGCCATTGATTACTAAAAAGGTAAGTTGCATTTATTCAAGATACTTCTGAAGAGAAATGGAAAGAAATCATCTTTTTGCAATTCTGAGTATTTTTATGTGGATTTATTATGCTTGTGATTTGACTAATTGTGAATGTGCAGTGGTTTGGTGGCAAAAGAAAATTGAATTGTCTTTTGCAAATGATGAGCGAGGTGTGGAGGAGTCCTAAGAAGTCCCTAGTACCCTTCTAGAGATTTCCATTGTGATCAAACTTCAAAAAATTGCTTGCATGAACTTCTACAGAAGGTTGCAGGGGATCTATAGGAAGTTCTACAAGAGGAGGCTGAAAGTGATTTTTGGAGATTTGAAGGTGGAAAAATGGTGGCAAAAAGGAAATGAAGGTTGGATGAAGGTGTTGAAGGGTCTAGGACTGTGTTGATAAATATCAAGAATGAAGGAGGTGATTGGATTGGTTCAAAGGGTAAGAAAGCGACTTTGTGAAAGAATGTAGATATTAGGATAGTTTAACGAAATGTGGTGAACGAGTGAAGGATTATGTGAAAGATCAGTTGGTACAAGTTTTTCCATGGAAGGATAACAAGATGGAATGTTTTTCAAGTGAGGTGCACACCTACTTCTTAGAACTGACCCAAGCAAGAACCGGAAAAAACAGAGTTTTCGTAATTTGACCTAAAATATGACCTAAAAGCAGAAAAGTGTTGAACAGAATTTTATGAACAGGAAACTATGTGAGAAAGCCATGGTAAATAAATAAGAAATGGTCTAAGCATATGAATCCAAGAAAATATCAACTTCTCCAACTCAAAACATCACACTAGCAACTGCATGAAAGAAAAAAATAGTGTTTCTCGTGGGAGCGGTAGTGCCTTTTCCTCAATTCATGGTCCCAAGGAGGGAGGAAGGGGATCAAGGTCTACTAGTAGCCCTTTTTGGATCTTTCTTTATCACTACAAAAAATTACTTAAACAACTTGAAGCAAGAACAACTAATTTAATCATCAAAAGCAACCTATTTTTCCAGGGAAAGATTAATCCTAAACAACAGAAATCAGCTTATGTGTTATGCTCTTAACCTGCAAGACGATACCAAAATACCAAATATGCGAAGAAATATACCCAGAACATAGAACAATGAGAAACAACAACAAGTATTTTATTATTTAGAAAGCAATATTCACTTGCCTCTTTGAGGGGGCAACGTCCAATAGAGCCGAGCTCGATTACAAAATAAGACACGATGCTCCTCGCAGGGAGTCTCTATCCTTTATATGATTTGTAGATGCAATGCCATGGTTCTTATTAATACCATCTATCTAATACCATGGCCCATTTGCAACTAACTGTGGTCCCATCATTAAATGTGGGTTAACCACTTACAATTATTAATATGAGCTTTATTGACTCTTTACTTAACTATACTTATGACTTGATCCTACTACATAAATAAGGGGGTTAGGGTGGGACCCTAACATGCCCTCCCCCATAAGAATAACCTTGTCCTCAAGGCTAAAGCTGTGGAAACTACTGAAGAATAGTGGTTGGTTCCCATGTTGCATCTTCCAGAGATGAGTCTTTCCACTTGACGAGGACCTCCTTGATCATACGGCCTCGCAGGTGTTGTTCTTATGTGTCTAGGACCTATTTAGGTTGGAACCAGATTGACCCTTTTTCATCGAGTTCAAGTAGACTGGTTTGAATTCTGCAATTATTCCCAATCACTTTATTGAGGCATGAGACATGGAAAACTCAATGGATTTTTGTAGTGGGTGGCAAAGCTAGCTTGTAGGCCACTTCTCCAATGCGATGAAGTACTTAATACGGTCCATAGAATTTTGGAGATAGTTTTTGACACCCCTTGTCTTTAAGTGATGTTTTCTTATATGGTTGTAGCCTCAAAAATACATGGTCTCGTTGTTGAAAGTGGTGTTCTGATCGATGTTGATCTACTTGTTGCTTCATGCGGTTTTGAGCTTGATGAAGATTCGCTCTAAGATGGGTGAGCATGGTTGTGTGGTTCTGTAGGAGTTGATCCAATGCGTGTACCTTTGAGCACCCCTTGATATAAGAACCAGGGGAAGGAGAGAGTTGACCATAAACTGCTTCATATGGAGTAATTTTGGTGTTGGCATAATAGTTGGTGTTATACCACCATTCAGCTAAAGGTAACGACTATACCCAAAGATGTTGCTTCTTTGAAGTGAAACACCTAAGGTAGGTTTCCAAAAATTTGTTGAATGCTTCAGTTTGACCATCAGTTTGTGGATGATAGGAAGTACTGAGCTTTAGCTGGGTACCTTGTGTCCTGAAGAGTTCCTACCAAAAATTACTAGTGAAGGTCAGGTCACGATCAGACACAATGGAAGTGGGCATGCCATGCAATTTGAAGATCTAATCCATGAAATATTGAGCGACCAAAGTTGGTGTAAAAGGGTGGATTAGGGCACAAAAATTAGCATACTTAGAAAGTCTGTCCACCACCACCATGATGACCGATTTGTTTCCTGACTTTGGAAGGAATGTAATGAAATCCATAGAAACCTCCATCCATATTGATGTCAGAATGGGCAATGGTTGTAATGTGCCTGGTGCTTTGATAGTCTCTCCTTTGTGGCACTGACAGACGTCACATTCCGCTACAAAAGTAAGAATGTCCTTTTTCAATCCTGTCCAAAAAATGATCTTCGAGTGCAAGCATATGTCTTTGGAAAGCCTGAATGTCCTGCAGTGGGGGATGAGTACAACTCTGCCAAAATGCTGCTTTTGAGGGTGGATGTTGGTGATACCACAACTGTCCTTGTCACGCAGAATTTCATCCTACCACAAGTAGCCTTTGGTGGAATTTGGATCCACCTGCAATTCAGTAATGAGTATGGGGAGCCAGGGATGTGAAAACGATTCCCTGCGAGCCTCTTCAATCCATTCTGGAATGGGAAGGGAAATTGCGAGGAGGGTACTTTCATCCTCAAATTAGCGAGATAATGCATTTACTACAATATTTTTGTGCCCTTTCTTGTAAATTATCTCATAATCATATCCCATCATTTTGGCGAGCCATTTATTTTGTTGTGGTGAGGATAGGTGTTGCTCCAAAAAATGTTTAAGACTTTGATGGTCTATGCAGGTTTGGAAACATCGCCCCAACAAGTAAGGTCGCTAGGTATCTACTGGATGTAAGATGGCCATCATCTTCTTCTCATAGGTAGATTGTCCCAAATTCTTCCCACTTAGTTGTTGGCTTCTGAAGGCTAAGTATTCACCTTCTTGTATTAAGACTGCCCCAATACCCGTACCCAAAGCATCACATTCAATGACAAAAGATTTGGTGAAGTCTGGTAGTGCTAAGATTGGAGTGGAAAACATGGCATTTTTGAGAGCCATAAAGGCCTATTGTGCTTCATCATTCCAGAGGAATGAATTTTTCTTTAGGAGGTTAGTGAGGGGCCTCATAATGTGAGCATAGTTGCGAATAAATTTGTGATTATAGCCCGTGAAACCCAAAAATCCTCTCAAGCTCTTCAAGGTCTTAGGTTGAGGCTAATCCTGCATTGGCTGGATCTTTTTGGGGTCCACCCTAACACCTTCATGCCCCACAATGTGGCCCAAGTACTCAACTTCATCCATGACAAAAGAACACTTGGACATATTAGCAAATAATTTATGCTTGTGGAGTAGGTGCAAGAGCTGATCTACATGCTGAAGATGTGCGGCCCAAGTGCGACTGTAGATGAGGATGTCATTGAAGAAAACAAGGACAAATGTTTTGAGATATGGTTTGAGCAGGTGGTTCATAAGGTTTTTAAAAGTAGATGGGGCATTACAAAGACCGAATGGCATGACTAGAAACCCATGATGGCCTTCACGAGTTCGGAAAGCAGTCTTTGGAATGTCGACTTCTTTCATGCGAATTTGGTGGTAGCATGAACAAAGATCAAGCTTAGTGAAAAATTGAGCCCCATTTAGTTCATCTAGAAAATCATCAACAACCGGGATGGGAAATTTGTCTTTAACTGTCAACTTATTGAGGGCCCTGAAGTCTGGACACATACGCCATTCGACATATTTCTTGAGCACCATGACCACTGGTGATGAATAAGGACTAATGCTAGGATGAATGACGCCTTCTTCCAAAAGTTCCTTGATTATTTTTTCTATTTCATTCTTTTGGGTGAATGGATATCTATATGGGTGCACATTTGGTGGTTGTGCCTCTGGGACCAAAGTGATGCTATGATCATGTTCCCCTCTCGAGGGCGGAAGCTCATGAGGCTTTTCAAAGACTGGCAGATGGTTATTTAAGATCTGTTGCGTCCCAGGATGAATCGACAGAGAATTGGGTTCGATGGCCTGGATGGAATTAAGTTGAGCTATAACTCCATGATGGCCCTTTTTGAACAATTTTTCCATCCTATGTGAGCTAACGATAGAGGGAGCTCCCACCTGGAGTCCATGGAGGGTATGTGTGTGGTTGTTATGCTTAAAGCTCATATATAACTCCTGGAAGTCCATTGTGATTGGGCGCAGTGTGTGAAGCCATTTAGCACCAAGGACGATGTCGCATCCTCCCATGTGGATGGCAAACATATGGGTCTTTAACTGATAATCCCCCATTTGATGTTTGAAATTTTCACAGCGGCTATCACATTTCATTGTTCCCCCAGCCGCAATTTGGACTTGGAAGTTAGAAACTGCTCGTACAAAAGAATGCACTGCTTCCGTGACTCTTTGATGGATAAAATTATGTGTACTTCCATTGTCAATCAAGACTACCACTGGAAGATTCTTAATAAAGCCTCTGATTTTGAGAGTTTGAGGCAAAGAAATCCCTGCAAAAGCATACACCGAAATAACTGGTTCTTTAGGGACATGGTCCTATTGGTCCTCCTCTTCTTCCTCCTCTAGTTCCTCATGTGGTGGGGCTTCCTCTGATGAGTTGTGATCAGTAGCATCAATTTGAAAGAATTTGGGCTCCTTGCATTTATGAGCGGGGGAGTATTTTCCATCACAGTAGTAGCATAATCCCTGTGTTCTTCTTTCTGCCATTTCTGCAGGTGACACCTTTTGAACCTTAACTGTTTGGGTAGTGTTGTGAGCCTATGGGGTGCGACCCTTGGAGGTGAAATTTGGGCGATTGGACTGGGACGTTAACACACATTCAACTTTACGAGCTACCTTGCAAGCCTTCGACCATGTGGTAGGGTGGTGCAGTTGGACATGATCTTGTATGGCCTCTTTAAGACCAAAAATAAAACCTTTCATGTAGAACTCATCCTGGAGACCTATAGTATGGAAAGCTAAGGCTTCCAAGTCCGTAATATATTCATCCACTGTGCCAGTCTATCAGAACTTAGTGAGACAACCCAAAAAAGCAGAGTCATGGTCAAAGTGCTCGATAAGGGCTTTTTTGAATGTGTCCCAAGTCAAGGGCCTTCCATTGCAACGTTGATGCCATTGCCACTATTGTCATCTTTCATTTTCCAAGTACATGCTCCCCACCATAAGCTTATTTTCATTATCCAGGATGTAATTTAGATTGAAATATCACTCCATTTGTGCCATCCATGCTGCCGGGTGAGAGCCATCAAATTTATGCATATCCAGCTTGGGTGGTCGCAGATGAGATTGTTGGTAGGTGCCCCAGAGGTGAAGAGAGTGGCTAGACTCACCCTCACTGTGTTCATTGCTAATATACGCCTCTTCGCGAGCTTCCTCCTTGCCCTTAGAGAGTGTTGTAGTTATTTTCAGTAGCTAGTCTTGGATGTCTTTCAAGGATTATTCAATTTTGTTGATCTTCTCGTTGGCCATAGCTTGAGCTCTCGTTTCTACCATGCACTGATCGGATGTACTTGAAATATGGGACTACCCAAATTTTTTGGCACTAACAATTGAATGGTACCACCTTGCTCAACTCATCGTCCTGATTCTTATCGGCTAAGTCACCAATAAGTGCTCCGTGGGGTTTTAGACCTTTTTTTTTTTATTTCTAAAAACTCCTAACGGATTTTTACTCCTTGCTTAGGAATACTATGGTTGCCGAATCTCCGAAATGTCAATGCTTCCAAAATTCCTGGGAAAATCATGCCCAGGTATAGGAACCCACACAACTACTCAAATTAGGATGGCAGAGTTGATGGATCTGAGAGATCTGAATGGCTGATCAGATAGATCTTCAACGGTGGAATAGATTGATGGATCTTATAGGTATAAATGGTTGTTCTAATAAATCTGAATGGCGAGACTGATTGCGGCTGCTGCTATAAAACCCCCACTTGCGAGATTTGATCTGGCAGATATTATGCGTGATCCAGAGATAGATAAGGGAACTATGGTCTCGAGGAGTGTCAAGTGCTACAGATTGCAATATACATAAGGGTCTGACAATAGTACTCGGCCTAATGTTTCAAGGCACTAACTAAGGAGGATCAATTGTACCCTTAGTCATACAACCCAACTACCCTATCGTACGGGCGAGTAATCTCTTCGAGTGCTATTCTCGGTGTACTGTAGCAGCAAGACGACCAATGGTTTATCTGTGGCGAGGTTTCAAAGGAGCTAGGGGACTTCCAATATACCCAGAGGGTACCTGGAAGATAGTCTGTGTGCGGTTCTATCTAATGCACTACTACTTGAAGGGGTACCCACAAGGGTTACAAGGGAGTCCAACAAGCGTGACCACCTCTTGTATTTCCTGCATGCATGCCTCCCCAAATCCATAGGTTTATACACTCAATGACAGATCCCATGGTTTAAAGACGCTGGAACATGTCTCTATCCAGAAATTTTTTTTTGCTAAAAAATGGAGATCCCACCGGCCCTGGAAAGCGCTTTGATACCACTTGTTATGCTCTTAACCTGCAAGACGATACTAGAATACCAAATATGCGAAGCAATATACCCAGAACATAGAACAATGAGAAACAACAACAAGTATTTTATTATTTAGAAAGCAATGTTCACTTGCCTCTTCAAGGGGGCAACCTCCAATAGGGCCGAGCTCGATTACAAAATAAGACACGATGCTCCTCGCACGGAGTCCCTATCCTTTATTATGATTTGTACATGCAATACCATGGAGCAATACCATGGTTCTTATTAATACCATCTATCTAATACCATGGACCATTTGCAACTAACTGTGGTCTCGTCATTAAATGTGGGTTAAACACTTAAAATTATTAATATGGGCTTTATTGACTCTTTACTTAACTATACTTATGACTTGATCCTACTACATAAATAAGTGGGTTAGGGTGGGACCCTAACATTATGAATACAATGAAAAACATATAAATATACAAAGGATGTGTTGGGAAACTTGGGTTGGCCCTAACCTAAGAGCTTCAGCTCTCTAGAAAGGATCAGTGTTGGTTCAAAGCTGGATTCATCTTCATTGATCAAAAAATAATAGTTACATCACAAAATTGTCTGCAAAAGGAGCTTGAAAATGAGCTGAGTACAGCATTGCACAAAACTGCAAAAATAGATTATGAAATGGCTAACCTACTGAGGACTAAAGCCTTGTTATTTATACAAGTGAGTACGCCAACAATACTCCTAAACTTAAGGAACTTGGCTGCCTAAAACTGGAGATAACAACAGCCCCACTTGAGTTGCTCGGCTTCCCCATGGAATCATCGATGTGGTGGCCTTTGAACTCTAAGCTACTGGTGGAGAACTTGAGGAAGGGGTCATTAATGTAGGAGACACCCCTCCTATAAGTCCTCAGCCTTGTTTCCTCGAGTTTGGCTGCTAATCTACTCATAAATGCCTAGTCCTTGTCCACAAATTGTCCAAAAATCTGCAATAAACACTAATTATACTATGTGGCAAAGTGACTATCCCCATTGACTCAATTGACATAGATATATTCAAAAACATGCACAAAACTATGGAGAATGGTGGATTAAATGGAAACAATAGGCAAAATGAGTCCATATAGTTACCCATTTCTGGGGCTCATCAGATGGTATCCAACCCCACTTGAATCCTTTTTCTATCCCCAACAACAAAACATATATTACCACATATCCATGGGATTGCAATCCTTAGGCTCCACCATGTTGTTGATATATAAGTTTTTGATGGGGCACGTGCATGTATACAATCCATTTCTCCTTGTTGTATATATTTAGCCATCATGATGCTTTTCCGAAGCCCTTTCTCACCAAATATATGCCAAAGGTTTGTTGTCAGTAGATCTAGATTAAATCTTCTGAAGTTCAATATGCCCTAGCCACCTTTCTTTATCAATTTGAAAATAAGATTAAGTCCAACCAGGGAAATCGTTCTTTTGGGGATAGACCCAGACTACAAAAAATTTACCATAATATAATAAATTCTTATTATCATAGCTTGGGGGATTTGAAATATCTGTATCCAATATATTGGAATTCCTTGGAATACTGCTTGGATCATGATTACACTGCCCCCCATTGTTAGCCATTTATTGTCACATCTGAATGGCGTCTTCTCAGATTTAGTTATAAGCCGATACCTGTCTAAAATATTGTAATTGTTAGGCTTCAAGTGTCATCCCAAGTATTTGAAACCCTAAGACATTGCTCAAATATTCACACCAAACATTGATGCAATGCCATTTAACTCAATTGTGTCTCCTCCATCAAAGATAAGCTCAAATTTTTCTTTGTTAATTTGGATCCCAAAAAAATTGTAAAATTTATGAAATATCTTGTGGAAAGACTCTCATTCTGTAATTTTTGCTTCCCAACACATAGAATTTCATCCACAAGTAATAAGTGCAATAGCTGACAATTTGTGGATATCCCACATATTTTTAAGGTGCGAGACCCCTTCTTGGCACTAATTCCTCTACTAAAATCATTCATTACCAAGATAAATAACAACGGATGCAATCCACATCATTATCTCTTCTAGCCAAAAATTATAAGAGTTGTTTTTAGTGTGACTTTTTGGACTTTCCGGTGCCAGAATCTGGGGGGGAAGTTTGAGGTGAAATCTTAATTTGTGTTATTTAAACTAGTTTTTTTACTATATATATGGATTCACCCTGAAAAACCCCTAGGGCACTTTGATTGTATAGGGGTTACCCATTGAACTTTTGATTTCAATAAATTCTTGCCATATTTTAGACAAATTAGACAAGAAAAACCCATCAGAAATCCTTCCAAAAAATCACGCTCAAGACAACTCAATAATTATATAATCAAATTTTAAAAAAAATTGAGACAAACCGTCTCACACTGCTCCCTGTTGCTATTGCAAGTCTACATCCACAAATGCAACAAAGTTATTCACATCTTGCAAGTAAAAAGAATCTTCTAGAAAACTCTCAAATCCAATAAGTGGGATCGCAGGAGGACGTGTGTATGAGGGTGGTGCACGCGTGGTATAGCTTAGTCATACTATAGGTAGTGGGACATTGAACTATGTACAAAACCCTATCATACTAGTTTCCTTTGTTTTTTATGTTATAATTTACAAACGATATTCAATATTTATTTGATGTCAGGTATTATTTGAAATTAAGAATCTTCCTAATAAAATTGGGATAGAGTTCTATGATTGAAAATCTAATTACATGTATTGTTTTTAAATGTGTATACATGTTTAACATATATATTAATTCATTTAGCTTATATTTTGTTTTAACTAAAGTGGGGTTTTTTAATAGAACAGTTCTAATTTAATATTAAATAAAAATTATCTTAAATAAAAAATATAATCATATATATCTAAAAAATATAAATATATATATATATATATATATATATATATATATACATTAATATATATATATATATATATTTAAATCTTGTTGTCATGTAGGTATTTATTTTTTCTAGTACTCTTGTTGTGATATGGCTTCGTTCTTATTTGTTGCAGACACTTTTTTGTTAAAATTTTGTCACTTTTTCTATCAACTAACAAATCTAATTTCCCTTTTGGAAGATTGAGGTTGGTTTATTTTGAGAAATTGTTTATCAATGATATACGTTGAATTTACAAATAAATACAAAATTTAACTCCAAAAACGGTAAAATAAAATTACATTACCATATTACCACAAAGGGTATTTTCATCATCCCTATTGAGGAGGTATAATTCTAGAACAAGATTGGTTGATAGTGATATCAACAACTAGTCAAAAGGTCAAATTTTTTTCTTGCATTGATTACATCTCAGGGGGTTCTACACTAATGTTTTGATGAGTGTAATAAGAAAAACACTTACATCATTTTTTTCAATATAAATATTTCATAGAATAGCATTTACTTCCTAAAACATTCCAAAAATTCAATCATTATTACTATAGAAGTCATTTAGAAGTTCATCTTACAAAGTAGATATAGTTTTAAGGCCAATAATCATGAAAATAAGTAGAACCATGTCCTTCTTAGAACTCTTTGATATCTTAATTCCCATCTTGTAGATTGAGGCCATCGTTTGTGAGTTATCAATTTCCTTGTTGTTTTTCCTATAAATAAGAGAAAAATTTATGGAAGTGAAGGAAGGTTGTAGATGTTTGACTTTTTGATAGATGGGTTGTAACAAGAAATTTTTAGTTTGACATCTCCATTCACTCAATTTATTGCAAGGAGAGAGCCCCCTATTACTTGAAGATGACATATTAAATTTTCAATAAAAAGTAATAATACTAATTTTAGGGTTATAAGCTCACTTTGGTTATTTGACAATTGGTAGTGCTAGTTTTGTAGTTTAGGGTATGATTTGAGAGAGGGTATATATATATATATATATATATATATATATATATATATATATATATAATATATATATAATAATAATTCTATATTTATTAACTATAAATGAATTTGATACTCTTTTACATATATGCATTCTAGTTTTATTTTTTTCGAAAGAAAAAAATCCTTATATTCTATTGAATATAGATGTTCTAGCCTTTCATTTTTTTCAGTAAATGGCTTTTTATAACTCTGTCCATAATAGCTATACATATCTTCCCCACCCTTACTATTACATTACATCTAAATCTCTCTTGTTTTATCCCATTAGAAAAAGAGGGCATTTTCCATTCATTTCCAGTACAATATGTACAAAAATATATCCTATTTGTTTGATTTTATCCCACTATAACTAGATTGAGTAGTTGGTTATTTGATTCCACTAATTGCTGCAAAATAGAAAAAACCTAAGCTTTCAAAGAGCTAAAACATTACAAATACTGATCCATACCATCTATGACTTCACCATCCACTAAGTTTGTGTAGAAGAAGACATCTATGGGTAGAAAGAAATCTTGCTTAGAGAGCTCATCATTTTTTTCATTTAGTTCTCTGTAAACATGCAAGAATAATATGTCCTGGAAGGCCTCAATGGAGCCTTGGATTTCCTATAGGAGAGGCCCTAGAGGCCCTACTAATAATTACATCATGGAGTAGGTGAGAGATAAGAAGTTTTTTATTTAGACAGTGAGAAAAAATTGAGGCTATAACACCCTGGAAATATCCATATTAACCAACTATGATCATTCAATGAGTTTCTGTGAAAAAATGTGTGAAAAAATGTGGAGTTTTTTGGGCTTTGTCAAGGATTTCCCATGTTATTATTTCCAGCGTCACTCCATACTTTTAGACATATTGGTTTTGTCCTCTATAAATATGCGAGCAATAAATATCAGAGAAAAAAGTTATCAACTTATCTAAAAAATGTGGTAAGAGAATGTAACCTTAAAGATTATAATTATATATATGCAAAAATATCCTCTTTCTTTAGGGATTTGGAGCCAAATATTTAGGTCCTTCAGTTCATTAATGTTGTTTACAATAGGATAATAGCAAGCAATAAATAAATAGTGGATACCTTAAAGAGATGGATGATACTCCTCGCTTCTTCCATGGACATGTTCTCTTGAGTAGTATTATCTAAGAATACTCAAAGGGAGTATTTTTGTATATTCCAAATTAGTTTTTCATTGCTTAGAGCATAGCAGGGGCCTTTATGAAAATAAATTTTAATAGTAAAACTTTGAATAACATAGTGTGTGGGAGAGGGAATTGCATCTTTAAAGAAGGAGCAATTTCACATTGGAAAAATACCCTAGGCAATGATCTAAGGTATAGCTTTCATGTCCTTTTTGAGATCAATTGACAACCAAATACTTAGGTTCCACGAGTGGTGTTTATTTCTAAAGAAAAGGTAGATGAGTAGATCTCTTGAATTGTAACCATGATTATTTTTTGAAAGAGCATTCCAATGAAGTTTATATGTGGAATCCTTCTGACACAAAGTGTATCTACCAAGCTTGGTAAAATTCCTTCTTTATTTTCAATCCTACATACATCCTTTGTTGTTTAGAATTAAGCACATAAATAGTTTGGCCTTACATAAAGAGCTTAATTTCCAAAGCTTGTATCCCCACCAGGGAGGTGGGATTTCCTCAAATTCCTGTGCTAATATGGCAAAATAAATTTTTTGGTTGTAACAACTTACAAGATATAACTTGATATATAGAAGCTCGGTCTATGAAAGAATTTTTAAAGAAAACCCTTAGAATTCATCACTTTCTTCTTCCTATGGAATAGAGAGTATTTGTTCCCATGCAAGGCCAATGTCTTTTTCAATTTGTCTTCCTTAAAGAAAATAAAGTTTTGTTACAATGAGATGTTTCCAAAGAAAATATTTTAAATTGTGGGATATAATCCTTGTAGTGGTTTTATTTATGTTGTTATAAACTGATATCTATCTCTCTAGTTTTGTTTGTAAACCTTCGATATATTTAAAATCTTTTTTAGTAGTGACTTATGGTTTTAATTGATCATTTCCTTCATGCTCCATGTACCTGGGGAAGAGGTATGATACCTAGAGAGCTCCACATATATGGATTCATCAAAAAATTTGTTTTACAGACTTTGAAAGTGTTAGAACCTAATTGAAGCAATGTTCTTAGATGATGATGGAAGAGCATCTATTAGTTAAAATATTTTTTTATCTTCATAGGTAAAAACTTATTTACCATAGGAAGTTTGTTTCCTTAATTCATTTAATTTGTAATATTTTCCTAATTGTGATCTAGCAGAATGTAGGTCAATAGGAATTTAGATGAGTTTCATCTAGATGATATGAAAATGGATAGACATAGACAAATTAAAACTATCTTAAATAATTTATAAATATAGAGTTAGGTATTTAATTTGTATGAGAAGTATGTTTGATTGAATTTACATGTAATTAAGAATTAGGGAAAGAAGTGATGAGATTTTCATGACTACTAAAGATTGGGTGTATATGGGAAGATGGAAATAATGTATAAATTCCTCTAGATTTGCAATCCTTCCTTTGTTATTGAATTTATATATCCACATGTACCTTATCATATGTCTATCTACATAATTGAATTTGATTTATTTAAATGTATATAGGCTTGTTTCCCCTTTTATTAAAAGAAGAGTTATCTATTTTGGATGAGCAATTCCAGGTTCAAGGTCAAACTTATAACCCAAAGTTTCAGTTCATGACCCAACACTCTACCTACAATAATCAAGAAATATTTGTCAATATATAGGGATGTAATTGTTAGAAATTCTAGGGGGGTGTGTGTGAATCAATGTCTCATTCAATTGTTCAATTTTTTTCAGTTAAAAAATGTTTGCAAATGAGAAGTGCAAACTATATCAGGACAGAAGAATTTAAAAATGAAAAATTACTTAAATAATTTCATCCCAAAATACAATAATTAGGAGACCAATACTCCATTACAAATTTAGGCTCGAACCTATCAAATAAGGAAAACAATCCTTCTGTATAAACCACGACACCAACCTATAATGGGGATGACAATGCTCTTGAACAAGCCGTAGAACGAACCTAGAAAAAATGAATGAGGGAATTTGTGACAAGTTCTTAGGCATCTCTCTGTCACATGTGTGACTTTTTCAAGGCTTTCTCGGTAACTTCTCGCGCTGAAATTTTTGATCTTACCAAAAGTCCAAATTTCAGTTGTAGTAGGACCAAAATTCAAGTTGGAGAAGCTTTTGAGGGTGTTGAACCTTGTTTACCATGACACTATTTGTATACTTAGAACAAGTGTTGACTTGATGATTGGAGGAGGTATTTATCTTGGTCAAAAGTTATCAGATTGTATCACATTGACTTACTTCTATTAGAGAAGACTATTTTGAATAGGTTTTCTGCGAGGAGAGGGGTTTCACCATGGTTGAGTACGTACATCTTGCATCTCTTATTCTTTTGATGTTCATGTATTTTTCATTTGGTAATTACTTGATGAAATATAGCATCATAAATAAGTAAACAATCCAACACATGTCACAATTAATTATCAATAAAAGAGGAATCAAAACCCCAATAACTATGTGCATTAATTTTTCAACATGGAAGAAAGGCTAAGGTGAAGAAAAGACTATTTGATGATCACTTTATTGGCTATCCTTTAGGAAGGAATACTTGGAGGAGATAAATCTTGAAAGGAAGATATCTCTAAGAATCCCTCATTCATGGAGAGAAAGTTTTAAGATGGGATTCAAGACCCTTAAAAGACTCTTGGATTTTACAAGAATATTGGATATCGAGGTCTTATACAATATATCAAGATTAAAATATGGTGGACTCTTTTCTTCACTTATAGGTACATATGAGTATGAAAATGTTTGGACCATTGATAGTGGAGCCTCAAGACACATGACAAGAGAAAGTGAACAACTTCAAACCATATCAAAAGGAGCATCATCTCATTCAGTAGAGATTGGAGACAAGAAGAGCTATGAAATTAGAGGATTTGGATATACTTCATTGGAACAAGAAGATGTTGGAAAAATTCATCTCAAGAACATCCTCTATGTCCTAGGTTTTAAAAAGAATTTACTTTCCATTTCTTGTCTAGAAGATAAAGGAGATAGAATTTATTTTGTAGATGGAAAAGTTCTTGTTTGGGGAAGGGACTATAGTATTGAAAAGGATAAGGTTATTGGGATTCATGAGGGAAGGTTTTATAGACTATTAACATCTCCTCCTCAAGCTCTTGTTCATATCGATATTAGTCCCTTTGAGCTTAAGCATAACGGGTATTATCACCTTCATTATAAAATATTTCCCTCCCTAAGTAAAATGGTGAAAGGCGTCCCAAAAATGAAGGAGGAACATAAAAGATTATGTAAGGGATGTGGTTTGGGAAATAATACAAAAAAATTCATTTACAAGTAGTGACACAAGGTCTAAACAAGTATTAGATGTCATTCTATCTAATGTTTGAGTACCAATGGAAGATAAATATCTTGGAGGATGTTGGAGAGGTAAATCCCCTCTACAGATAGAGGCGATCCCTACTATCCCAGAGTGGGTCTAGCAACAACCAAACAATGCTATCACGCAAGTTCCTAATTGCAAATAAAGAGTAGGCGATGAAGACCTACTTGAGATCCAACACTTTAGTTCATAGAAGAGATGGCGCTCGCATTCCTTTGCCTTGGCCGGTGACGATCCTCCACTATCCACATGAATGGACACCTGCACACAAAGAGAACAACCACAAAGACAAGCGTGAAATCTAATATATGCAATTAGACATCAGCCAGGAAGGATATAATTCAAAATCAACCATTACAAGTACAACGAGAATGGAACCATAATGATAGTCATCTATTTATTAATATTCAACAAAGGAGAATACAACCAGCATATTGACGTCAAGTCCTCCTTTGGCTGGGTGCTCAGCTACACAAGTCTTGCAAAAGCTTGAAGAGGTGAGGGACAAGCTCTCTCTCTCTTTAGTGACAAAGTCTCCTTACTTAGGGAAAGCCTTATGGATACAAGGAAGGCTTCTTGCAACTCCAAGCTTTTGATGTCTTCCTTTCAGCACAAGTATTGCCACAAGAGTCAAAGCTATTAGAACCAGAACTAGCCTGCTCAAGCCATAGGAACAAGCTTTTATGGAGGAAAAGGAAGAGATAAGGTCAATCTCCCACAATCATGGATTTGGCTTCATCACTTGGAAAGCTCCATGGAATGGTGGCAAACAACTTTCCATCCAAGGAGATTCGAAGCCAAACCATCCTCACTCAACATGGAATCAGTTTGGTGAATGAGGTGGACAGAACCTTCGGAGGTTTGAGTGGTTGAAAACTTTGCCCAACATGGTTGGCGCGATTGCGACTCTGAGACAGAGCGCCAATGGCTCTCCCTTTCCTTAGGATTTTCCCCATTGGCGCGGGCATAAAACAGGGCACCAGCACTAATGCAAAAAGGGCTATTTTTAGGGGCAATGAGTAGGAATGTCTTAAGGGCATATGAAGCTCATGATTAGAGGTAAATAAGGCAAGTGGTTTCAAGTCTTGTCACTTCTCACAAGTCCCAGAATGGGTCCTTCAAGATGCAGGAGAGGGGTAACAGGGACAGTGACGAACGGTGACAAATTATTCTGTAACAGAGGATATCTATATTATGTGACCTTCATTGATGATAATTCTAGGAAGAGTTAGACTAACGCAACCGTAGTGGAAATAATGGTAGGGAAAACAATGATAATAGGAGATAAATTAGGTTTTATAAAAAAATTGTCTATATGAAAAAATAGTTTCAAAATTTAGTAATAAATTGCAATGTACAAAAATATTAAAAAATATAACTCCTACTTTAACAAAAATTATAAAATAGAAAATTAGCAATTCCTAGATGGAAATAAAAAAAACACAGTAACTTCTATATTAGAAAAAATTATAAAAATAAAATATTTGAGTTTCAAATAGATAACTCCTATTATACTATGGAATTTTTCCATATTAGATTTTATAGGAACACTTTTTTTTTTTCTTTTTCCGGTATCGAATCGTATTTGGTATCTATGATTTCCTATTTTAATAGACTCCTTTTAAATAACCAAACAATGATCAACAACATCAAGGCCTTTAATTATGGTCGAGAGAGTTAAAATTAACAAAAAGCCCAAAACTAAAATTATAAAAGAAATCGAAAGATGATAAAGAAATATTTTTTTTGTCTACAATGGAAGTGAAGTTGAAAATGATGACCATAAAAAGAAAAGTAAAAACCAAAAGCCAAAGACACGGTTGTTCATATTTGGATAAAAAAAAACATTATTGTTTAAAAATTTATAAAGGCAACAATTTCTCACCCATGCTCGAAAACTTGCCTCTTAGTTTTGAACTTCTAGTATTTTCCATTATTTTTTTCCACTAGCTTTATGGTCTAGTATGCGTTCGATGCTTTTCTCAGCATGCTTGACACAAAAGCTCTCGATAAACATTTTTCACTGCACAGGGGATTAAGAAAAGTAGGAAATATTAAAGATTATAGTAGACCAGGATAAGATTGTAGAACAGATTTGGTATTCCGAGTAGGTTTTGAATTTTACATACATTTTGCATGGAAATTTGACACAGTAAAATATGTGGAATTTTTTAAAATGACCTTCCGACATGACATATTTGGAAGGATTCAGAAAATATTTTTGATGAGTAAAGTTTTTTTAAAACGTTATTAATATTTTATCCAGACTTGCACTTTCTTACTTCAATTTGGAAAGGACACTAGCGGAGAGCTTTCTATTGTTGTGCAGGGACCAATACTAGTTATAGTACTCATCCCACACATCCATAAAAAAAAAACATAAATCATAAAAAATATGCACATAAATAGTTTGTGTTAAGTTATATAAGTTATCTAATTTAGTCCAAAATGGGACCACATATTGATTGAGCCAACAAGTGTAAAATATCAAACCTTAACATCACATGTTGAAAAGATATAATGTCCCGAATATCTCCAGCTCTGAATTACCAAATAAGTCAAAATGCACTACAAAACATTCCATTGAATTCTATTCAAGAGTACACCTATCACATCAAATAGTCACCGACAAATTTCCACTCCAACACATCCCACTGCTCAGTAATATCTACACAAGAATATGTGAAATGTGTGTCAGCCATATGTACATGTGTGTTTAACCATTCAATCTATTGAAGACAATAAATGACAACATTCAATTCAGGATTAAAGACAATAAATGACAACATTCAATTCAGGAATTAGTTAAGAGGATGAAATAAATGACACCAACCATTTAAATTAAAATATTAAACACACCATCCTTTTCAATTTAGGAATTAAAAACATGAAAGCACATGGATCAACCATGAAATATTATTAACAATTTGATCATGTACGAATCAATCAAAGTGACACATTTCAATTTGGGATATGGCAGTCCATGCCAATATTCCCTACCAATTAAATTCTATATAAAAAAATATAAAAGATCAACTCTTAGTCATTTTCATTTCAAACATTCATTCTAATCATCAGCTATTGGCGACGTGCAATCAAACTGTTCAGACATTGTTACATTCATTCTATTCAGAAGTTGTTGGAGACATACAAACTGAGTGTATGGACATTGTTGCATTCATTTTATTCATCTACTACTAGAGACATACAAACATAGTGTGTGCACAATGTTACATTCATTTTATTCATTATTTCTTGGAAACATACATGTATGTTTTTGTTGAATAATGAATAATCTAATTTTTGTTGAAAAACAAGGGTAAAGTAAAGTGATTACAACCAATATCACTTGTTAAATAGATCACAATATGGAGAAGAATTTCTATATGAAGAACATACTCACTGATTGAGAAACCAATTTCATTGCCACAATAAACTCAAATCTGACGCTTGCAACTCAATATAAAACTACTATAATAGCAAAGAATATCCTTTCAAAGAGAAAATTATGATGTCAGGTAGATTCATTGTCTGGCTAGAGAAGCAATTTTAAATGAATAACAGACCCATTGGTTTAGAAATTATCTTTTCCAATCTTAAGGGGGTCCCGAGGTGTTGTATGCTACCAACAAACCCATAAATCTGTAAAGAATCAAAGTTGATTGGCACACAGAAAACTTAGTGTGAGTTGTTGCCCCTAAGCAGTCAACAACAAAGATAATTTCTTACCTATATTAATGCCTGTTGAGATCAGATGCCTCTAATAGTATAACAATTAGTGAAGAATTAAAAAACTGAATAGATATGTGCCTCAGGTGAATCTAAAATCAAAATAAGTATCAAGAAAACCAAACATTGCACCACATCTAACAACTATTGAACCAATAGATTCTAAGAACTAGAGATAAGGCATAATAGAACCAAACAAAATATTATTTGAGGTTGAATTAGACCATAGTGGGGGAAACATTGAAGGCATATAGTGCACCATTAGGTGTGGAAAACCCAAACTGTAATAGCAATGAGAACATGTTATATCATCTCTGTTAAGGTCTGTCAAAGTCCTGCGTAAACTTAAAGTGAAGGTTTCAAAATTCTACCATGCAAATCTACATGAGTGGACCTACCTAATAATTACATACCATCTAGCCTTATTAGGACTATGCCTCTTTGTTTGGACTGTGTAATTTTCCAGTCCCAATGGAGTACCCTACGTGTTGTATGCTACTGACAAACCCATAGATCTCTAAAGAATCAAAGTTAATTGGCACATAGGAAACCCAGTTTGAGTTGTTGCCCCTAAGCAGTCAACATCAAGGATAATTTCTTACCTATAACAAAGTGTGAGATATTGCCCCTAAGCAATCAACAAAAAGGATAATATCTTACCTATATTATTTCTCGTTGAGATTAGATGCCTCCAGCAGTATAACAATGAGTGGAGAATGACAAAACTAAAAAGATATGTGCATGAGGTGAATCGAGAATCAAAATAAGTATCAAGAAAACCAAACATTGCAACACATCTAACAACTATTGAGCCAATAGACTCTAAGAACAAGAGATAAGGCATAATAGAACCAAACCAAATATTACTTTAGGTTGAATTACACCATAGTGAGGGCAACATTGAAGGCATATAGTGCACCATTCGGTGTGGAAAACCCAAACAATAATAGCTATGAGAACATGCTACATTATATTTGTTAAGCTTTGTCAAAGTCCTGCATAAACTTAAATTGAAGGTTTCAGAGTTCTATAATGCAAATTTGCATCAATGGACTTGCCTAATAATTACAGTCCATGTAGCCTTACCAGAACTACGCCTCTCTGTTTGGACTTGTAATTTTCCAGTCTCAAGGGTGTTGCCTAGGTGTAGTATGATTCCAACAAACCCATAAATCTATAAAGAATCAAAGTTTTTTGGCACATAGAAAACTCAGTGTGAGTATTTTCCCCTAAGAAGTCAACAATAGGGATAATTTCATACCTACATTAATTCTGGTTGATATCAAATGCCTCCAACAATATAACAATGAGTGAAGAATGACAAAATTGAAAGTATATGTGCTTGAGGTGAATCTGAAATCAAAATAACTACATAACTACATAAAGAGACTATAACTAAGAACCCTTACATAAAAACATGCTAACCCTTACTAGGAATAAAAAAATTTGCAAGAACAAAATGAGCGCCAAAAACAATGATTTGAAGACAAAAAAAGTTAGATGGGTTGAAGAAACTTAGTTATGTCAAAGCTGTTACAAAAAAGGAAAAGGAATAACTCTTCTTCATAATTCATATTTTTACCAACTAGGAATAACATGAGTGCCATGAACAAAATGAATGACAAGAACAATGATTTGAGGACACAGAAAGCTAGTTGGGTTGAAGAAACTGTGTTATGTTAAAGTTGTTACAAAAATAATTAGGAATAGCTCTTTCTAATAACCCATATTTTTACCAAATAGGAATAAGATGAATTCCAAGAACAATAATTTAAGGACAGAAAAAAATATTTGGGTTAAAGAAATTGTGTTATGTCAAACTTGTTACAAAATTAAAAAGGAATAGCTCTTCTTGATAACTCATAAAAATCATCGAAGAATCAAATAAATAAGTTGAAACCCTTCCAATAATGATTTTGAGGTCCGAGATGTATTTAGTTACAAGATATAGATAAATAACTGATTGTTATTGCTCATTGATTGCAAAGGCCAATGAATTTCCTTGTTTTCTAATATAGTTTTTTAAAATCAGAATTTGGTGATAAATTTGCAAGTTGTTTTAGCCATGCCAAGAGTTTCTATTGCAAATCATACAAGGAATAGGAGAAGGGGAGGGGTGAGGGGGACTCAACTACGATCCATTTCATCAGATGAGGATGAGGGGTGATTTGAATGTTCTTAATGCTCCCAGTAATATCACTGAAAAGGACACTATGGTGGCCAATCATGCTATCCCAGCATCAAACACCAAACCACCTTTAACCATAGTGCAAGGTGCAAGTTCAACAAAGAAAATCAGTCCCATCAGAGGTTGGACAAAGAAAGACATGTTAGTTGCAATTGATGACATCGAGTTTAAGGGACATTCAATCCATGTCTCTACAAAAAAACATGGTATTGCTGCCTCTAACATACATTATTGGATACATGGGTTGACTAGTATGAAGCGTAGAGGGTATATTATAGTTATGACTAAAGAGGAGGTGGCCAAGGTGGTTGAGTGGTGTAAGGAGATGGTCCAATTGGGACATGGGTTAGAGATTATACAACTTAAATCCACAGTAGCTCAAATATGTCAGGTGATGCCAAACCCCTTCAAAGATGGGTTTCCTGGTAAATCATGGTGGCGTGGATTTAGAAAATGGCATCCAGACCTTACACTACATGCGACGGAGGGCCTTGATGGAGATAGGGCTTCAAATCTATGCCTTGCAATTGTGTCAAAGTTCAATAACACTCTTTCTGCTCCATATGAGCAACACTCATATGCCCTAGACCATATATTGATCTTTGATGAAATAGGCTTACAGGAAGGAAGGAATTGCGATATGTGGGTAATTTCTAAAAGAGGGAGTAGAAATGTGCCTAAGATTTTGCCTAAGAGTAGGGAGGGGATCACTATTCTTTCTTGTGTCAATGAAATTGGTTCTTCAATCCTAGGATTTTATCTATTCAAAGGTAAAACACAACTAAAAAACTATATACATAACTGTGGACCAAGTGCATGCATGGAAGCACATCCCCATGCATGGATGACAAAGGAACTATTCCTAAATTTACTTTTTCACTTTTCCGCATCTGTACCAGGTGGTGTCTCACCTAAAAACAAACACCTACTGATTTTATATGGCCATGGAAGCCACATGGCTATGAAGAAAATTGAGTAGGCCAACAATTTTGTCATTGACCTATTAAAATTTGTGACTCATACCACTCATAGATTGCAACCCTTGGATGTCAACATGTTTTTTCCTTTCAATAATTATTTCAAGTTCGAGCGAGCTTCGTGGATGGCAAAGAATCCAAGGGTGGAAGTAAAGAGGTTTGAGCTAGTTGAGCTAGCAAGTAAAGCATTAAAAAGGATCTCACGGCTTCTAATATCAAGGCTAGATTTAGGAGGATTGGTATATGGCCACTCAATATTGATGGTCTTATGCACGATACTTGTTGTAGCCAAGAATTTTATGTGGAAGGTTAAGAAGCAGAGAACTTACAATACCATGTTGATGCCCAAGAAGATGTTGTTGCTGTTGAAGGTATAATGTCCCTTTATGAGGTAACTTATGTGGTAATAATAATGAACATGTGAGTGAGACATAGTTCAGTCATGAAACAACTGTAGATATCATGGAGGATGCCACACCCACTGAACCACATGCCAATTCTGCATGTGATATTTCATATGAGGCAGTGTATGAAGCGAATGAAAATGCAAACTTGATTTCAAATGATAATGCAACAGGATTAAACAATGAACAATTGAGCATGCCAACCCATGTAAGCCCACCATCATTGGTGGCAGAGGCCATGATGAATATCAACATGAATAATGTGTCTACAACGAATGAGGAAATCATGGACGTGCCTTCACAACAATCAGAGTTGAACACCAAACTTGTTCATTATTTTGTGGACAATGGTTCACTGGAAGAGGAGCCTGTTCAACATGAAGTACATGATGAAGACAACAATGTGGGCCAATCCATTGTACTGGAGGCTAAAAGCCAAGTGCCAGATTCTAGGGAGCATGGGACAAATAAGAGATTACTTGTTGCATTCCTAAAGCTACCAATAGAGAGAGTGAAAGACTCATCAAGGCACTCAACTATAGATTATCTTCATTTCGGGATGAGTTCGCAATTGCTCACATATGAAGATTATATGAATTTATTGTTTGAGTCTGAATGTAAAAAAATTGAAATTCAGGAAAATGAAAAAAAATGAGTTGTCTAAGGACAAGAGAGCTACAAGGATTGCAGCAGCAAAAGCTCAATCAAAGGAGAGGATGGAAAGACAAAAAACAAGGGAAGATAAGTAACACCAAAAATAATTGATAATGCAAGAGAGGGAAGCAATAAAGGTTCAAGAATTGTTGGAAAGTGGAGGAGGGGTGAGAAGCAAGGAAGTTTATGGTCCAAGCCAGTTTGAGGAAAATAGGATGATGTCCAATATGCTGGACCACATTGCAGAGCACACACCATCATACGAAGAGTTGATTAACATACAAGTCCCATGCTATCAGCTAGGGCTTGTGCCCACCTCATATACCCATACCAGTGTATCTTTAAATCCTAACTGTGTTTATATGACACCTGAACTCAATACTGGGGTTAGTAACACAAGTGGACATTTAGGCTACTCTATCCCTCCATGGCTACAAGGAGAATATTGGAGTCAAGGATATGGTAACATTCAAGCACATCCTAATCAACCAATCTCGAGTAATCCACCATATTTGGGTCAGGCAGGAGACTCAACAATTTTTGGAAATGCAAGAAATGGATGCCATAAAGCATAGGGGTGGCATGAATTGATTTTTGTAACCACATCACAATGTGAATTTTGTAAGGATGAAATATGTTGATTGGTTTCAAAGTAGAAGCTAAACTATAAACAATATTGAATTTGAACTGGAATTATGATCTAGAATTATGATGAAATGAAGCATAATAAAGGAGGAAAAGAAGTGAACATGAATCAAAAGTAGTTACCAATAGAATATACTAATAACCATCGAGAAACTGAGCTCGACAAGATTCAACAAGAGATAAAGAGATATATAATATCTATCTGTAATATCTATCCAGTTGAAGAGATTTGTTTTAATATTTCAAGAGAGGTTATATATTGACCATTCTATTTTCAAGAGAGGTTATATATTGCACATATAAAGATAAAAATTTCTCACTATAATTAGGATCATTACAAACATATCCATTGTTTAATAATAGGTATAAGCTTCACTGTAGCTCTTTCCACTATGGGGACCCCCTCAGCTTTAGGGACCATTTTCATTTTCAAAGGAAAGATCTTCTCAGGAGCACGTGCTTGAGAAGCGCAATAGGAACCAGCCCTCTGTCTACTCGCAGAGGCAATAAACAAAAGAATCCCTTTGTTTTCACTAAAGGAAATTCAAGAGAAAATAATAGAAAGTAAAGATCAATTGAATCCAATTTGAAACAACGTTGCAAAGGAAAAGAAGTAGTAATTACTTAATTTGGTAATTACTTGATGGAAGGAAACATAATAAGGAAGGAAAAGAAGTGAACATAAATCACAAGTAGTTACCAATAGAAGATACTAATAACCATGAAGAAACTAAGCATGAGGGGATTCAACAAGAGACAAAGAAATCTATAATATCTATTTGTAATATATATTGAGTGGAAGAGGTTTGTTTTAATATTTCAAGAGACGTTATATATTGACAGTTCCTTTTTCAAGAAATGTTATATATTGCACATATAAAGATAAAAAATTATCATTGTAATTCGGATCATTACAAACATATTCATTGTTGAATAATAGGTAGAAGCTTCACTGTGGCCCTTTCAACCATGGGGAACCCCTCAGCCTTATGGACCATTTTCATTGTCAAAGGGAATATTTTCCCAGGAGCATGTGCTTGAGAAGTGCAATAGAGACCAGCCCTCGTATGCTCGCAGAGGTAGTAAGCAAAAAAATCCCTTTGTTCTCACTAAAGGAAATTGAAGTAAAAATAATAGAAAGTAAAGATCAATTGAATCCAGTTTGAAACAAAATTGCGAAGGAAATGAAGTAGTAATTACTTAATTTGGTAATTACTTGATGAAAGGCAACATAATAAAGAAGGAAAATAAGTTAACATAAATCACAAGTAGTTACCAATAGAATATACAAATAACCATCGAGAAACTGAGAATGAGGAGATTTAGCAAGAGACAAAGAGACCTATAATATCTATCTAGTGGAAGATATTTGTTTTAATATTTCAAGAGAGGTTATGTATTGCACATATAAAGATAAAAAATTATCACTATAATTAAGATAATTACAAACATATTCATTGTTGATCGATAGGTAGAAGCTTCACTATAGCTCTTAATGGAATTATGTTCCACGTTGTTCTCAATGTTAATGGAATTATGGTCAATTCACCTTAAAATCTATCACATTTATTCCTAAATCTTGAATGGAATTATGACCCAACCATTATGACAGAAAATAATACATGGTTCTAAAAGTATTCTAAAGTAACACTAAATAAAAAGAGATGAACCAAGCAAGCCTCCAACAAATAAATAACACACCATAGCAAAAATGGTTTGCACTTTGATAAGGCAAGATAAATAGCTATAGTGATGAATGAACCTGAAATGTGCATTTGAAATTTGCATCTTAACAGACTTGAAAATATGATAAGCATGTAATATATAGTAAACGCATGAGAGTGGGGCTAAAAATTGCAGAGCTTATTGACAAAATCCACAATGCAATGATATATTCCCCCCATTCTATGGCTCTTCCTACTAAAGATTAAACTTGAGAAATATAATTACCTACTATTCTTACTGTGTTTAACAGGATCTATAACATAAGAAATGGAAATATCATCACATTTACATTAAAAAATTAGAACTATAGCTGCAATTTTAGAACTACAAATTGTGTGTTCATGGCTAACACATTCTCTCTTCCACAATTTATAAATGGAGGAAGCCCACATCGCTGCATATATTAACAAGCAATTCCAATTCTAGGTTAAGTTTAAGCACAACCTTTAGTAAACACAAAGGCGAAGGAAATATGGCCTATTGAATTTGAAGAACCAACATCTAAGACTATTTATTTAATTTATATAGCTACATTATTTGTTTATTTCTAAAATTATAATTTTTTATATTAAAATTTAAATTAACTCCTATCAAAATGAGCAAAATTGAAAATGTTGCTACAACATTAAGGAGCTCAAGAGCGTTTGACTGCCATAATACTATGGGTTGTGATTGAGCAGTGATCATCGTATCTCAGCAAATATAAACTTTGTATGAGATTTCCTTGGTGATAGATTGATATTTCTATCTTACTGCCAAAGCTATATCTGTTCTATCCTCTTGAATTTTAACTTGTAATTTTCTATAAGAAAATACACATACCTAACTATTATGTCCAATTTCATGAATTTGAACTTTATCTAACCATCAAAATAATCATCAGACAACTTGATATTTTACTTTCGGGTTGTTCTCAATGTAAAATCTTTACGAAATGCTAATGTAATGTAAGAAGAGAAGAACTTTATCTTCATATCGGTCATAGCTATTTAGAAATGAACAGAAAGATGAATTTATGTAAACTTTTATGATATTGATAAGCCAAGTGAAACTTCATGGAATCGAAAATTATAAGTGGAAATACCATCTAATAATGGTTTTATTTCAGATGACAGTGAGCCTCGGCATGAATTTATTAACATGAAATTCCAATTCCAGTTAAAGTTTAAGCACAACCTCCACTAAAAACAAAGGCTAAGGTGGTAGAGCTTATTGAATTGAAAGGACAAGAAATTAAGAAATAAATAATATAATTACCCAAACCATTCTTACGATGTTTAACGAGATCTATAACATAAGAATTGGAAAAATCATCACATTTACATTAAAAAATAAAAACTATAGTTGCAATTTAAGAACTAGGATTGTGTGTTCATGACTGAAACATACTCCCTTCCATAATTTATAAATGGAGGAAGCCCACGACCCAAATCCACCCACACAACTGAAAACCCACACAAAAATTTTCCGACCTATCATAATAACACTCATTCTTAACTGAGGTGCACCTGTTACACAACATTTTGTCATTATCCCTATACTCCCTGTCCATGATCCCATAGGATCTCTATAGTGAACATTACATGCTTCCCCATCATGAAGAAACTCCTTGTATGTCCCTCTCCATGAGCAGAATAATTCCACTTTGCATCATTTCCCAAGAACCTTCCTTGTATACCAGTTTACATGACCAACGTTATTAACCAGTTTCCTCGTCGCGCTGATTTGCAGATATTAAAAATAGCCCTCCCACCGTACGGAGCAACTGAGCCCTTTTCCAATCCCTCTGATCCTCTTTTGAATAGAATTCCGGTAGATGGTTGGGTCGGATGGAGACGAGGAAGCCAATTTTGGCTCCTTTTCCTTATTATGATGGAACAAACTCAAGAGATAAGACCTTCTCCCATGATGAGTGGAACCATCTTCCATCCATCCAAGCTATATAAACCTCTCTTTTCCCAAGCTAAACTAGTTATTTTGGAGTGAGTTTGAATGATCAACAAGACATCTATAGCTTGTATCTTTCTAGTGTATGTTTGATGGAGAATAGTATGTTTTAGTTTGGTTTAAGACTAGAGGGAAGAAGCCTTAAAAATTCCATTGTTGGGGCTATTTGTGAAGTGCTAGCAAAAGTGTGGGAACTCGGATACGTCGGAGGAGACCAGTAATGTCAAGGCATCAGTGGTAATCTCTTTTTGATTTATATGAATACAACTATTGATTGATTTCCTACATGAAGTGTTATTTAACATCTTTATGGATTAATGTTCCTTGACCTGTTAAGTAGGATGAATACAATATTGTATGCTATCACATTCGTTGTTGTTGTTGTTTGCTCATTTCAAGTATTCTAAGGAAGGAAACAAAAGATAGCTGGAGTGACGAAGCAGAATCATCACCAAGTGAAATGACATTCTAAGAGGTATGCCCTCTTAATTGATTCCAACTTAATAAAAGATATTTTCCATAGATTGGTTGTTTGTGGCTAGACCCACTCTCTAGGGCTTGAGGAACTGTTTGTGTCTGCACTGAGAATTTACCTGCACCAAAAATTGACGACTCCACTGGGGAGCCAATCCTTCTGTTTGATTGATCGTCATTTTATGGTTTTCTGTGAACTTTTCTAGTATCACCATTTCTCTCTAGTGTTCTCTGCTTTTCATGGTTTACTGCTATGAGCATGAAATTTATAGTGGCAAGTCTCGTCTTAGCCTTTGAAATTTTTATTTTTTTCCTTGAATCCTCAGTCAACGTTCTTATTTTTCTGACAATCGTGCTGATCAGCATGAGTTTCTTAAGGAAATTCATGCTGACTGTTGTTTGGTGCTCATTTTCAGTTAGGAACTCATGTCGATTCCTATAGGTGAAGGTTAGGGTTTACCATAGATCATATCGACTGTGTCTTGCTCTTCTTTTTTCTATCTCTCAGCTTGTTCTGAGTGCGTTCTCCCTAGCTAGAAAGCTCTTTTAGCTTGGTTTGTATGCTTGGTTGATTTTCATTTTCTCCACTTGGTTTCTTGAGTTCTTGGATGGTTTATAACCCTAGGGCATCTAGGCCATCATCCATTCACCTGTTTGCATTCTTAGAAAGTCAAGTCGATAGTCAAAGTTGCTCTTTCCATTTCATTTGATAGCCCTTTTTTTGCTATGATTTCCATTTAACAAGTTTGAAAAGTTTCATTTGTTGTTTGGGCGTCTCTTTTCGAGCATAGATCATATTTCTCGTCTTGTTTTTGGTTGACACTTTGCTTCACTGGTTCAAAAGGAATTCTCTTTTGCACTTTGCACTTGTTTGTTGTTGATTGTATTAGAAATGTTTCACTGAAGTGAGAGGTGTTTATGAAAGATACATTTTGTCATTTCATTGAAAAATACATAATTCTAGTTTGCTCAATCAACATGTTACATTAGTTAGCATCATTGAAGTCTAGAGTTGCATCATCATTTGCATTGGAAAAGAAATGAATTCTCTTTACTAGTGAAAGGACTACTTGAACTACATTTGATAGGAAAGTTAGTAATTCGAAAGATTTTTTCATAATTTTGTTTCAAAAGAAAAATAATGAAAAGGTCATTCTGCTTTCAATTGCTTGTTTTGTTGCATTTGAGTGTGATTCCTACTCTTATTAGTTAGACAATTCATCGAATTGAAAGGGTCTTGTCTCATTTAGCTGCATATAGGTGTTTTTTGAGACACATCAATAAGGCATGAAAACCATGACATTATTTCAAGATAAACTCTAAAATTTATTCAATTAGCCTAAGGCACATTTGAAACCTAATGATCACATTTTAGAAGGTCTAGGCTAGATACGTGTTCTGGCGTCTTCAAACCAAACCAGCTATCTTTTGCTTCGGCACTAGATAGTGCTACTATGGAATTGTACTACCCATACCCTCAAGTATATAAAGGGAGACCCCACTAGGTTTCAATCCTTTATCCATAGGAAGCCAACTCTTCCACCTTGTAAACATGATACATTCAACACAACATTTGGGGAGATTGCCTGCAGCTCACGTTTACCTAGTAATCCTTTTTTTCTTAGATCATCCTGAGTTGTCATTTCGATCTTTTTGAATCACTAAATATAAAACAACACCCAAGTGCTTGTCCTTTCGAGCTCCTTTCAAACTGAAAGTGATAGAGTCACCTTTGCTTCTTTCTCAATTCTTAAAATATGAAAGAGCATCTATTTGTTTATGTGTCTTAAAAAATTGTTTCCCATAATATTATAACATCCCTATTAATATTTTTTAAACTACATCACGAGTATACCTTTAAATACATTTTTTAAATCCTTGAAATCAATCTCTCTTCTAGTTATTTGAGATAAAATCAATGTGGCTAAACCAACTGGTTTTCCTAGTTCCTCTTCCTCTCCTATCTCTGAAAGATTGTCTAAGGAGCCTTTTCCTGAATTACCATAGTCACTTGAGAACCAAGGTGTTGAGCTTCAAATTGTTCTGAGTATTCAACCTTTGTCATCGCTTCCTCCCCCTTCAGATATTGGGTCACTTTTTGACATTGCCTAGAATCTTCAGATAATCCTGTCCAGACTCTTGAGAGTCCATCAACTTCCGAAGGTCAGCTTGGAGTCATTGTTTATCCTACAAATCCTTTGTTTGATCCTATTGTGATATCACCTTAGCATCGGTACTATCCATACAATCAGCCGAGTATTCCTTTGGAATTATCCCCTCGAACATATTTGGTAGTTCATCATCATCTGTTTTCACCCATGGAATTAGAAGGCGAAATGCTAGTCTCCTCTTCGGGTCACTTGGAGGTTTCCACTCCATGCACAATCGAGGAGAAGGAATATCCTTTCCCTCGTGAAGGTTTCACTTAGATGGGAAGCATTCCAACCAGTGTTCATCCTAAGTTACCGTGTAACTATGTAACTTTAGCTTAGTTGGTTTCAGGCACTCCTACTCCCTCATCACTATATCACAACCCTATTTGGGCATCTAGTACTATGACTATCATATGTCCGTTCATTCAGAACCTAACCTCCCAACAGACGGTGATTTCTGTAGTTACTTCATTCTCGGTGCAACCCACCATTCCCAATCCCCTTGTCTTGTTGATCCAAGTAACCTGTCTGATTCAACCAATGATATTAAGTCATGTCACTATCACTTCTTCAATCCCTCGATTGAGTAGATAGGTTGTGCTACCACCTAAGGGGGAAAATCTTAATTTTTCTATGATGTCTGGTACAACCAATATGAGTGGTTCACAAGCTCACATGGTTGGAATGAACCAGCCCTCTTCTGGTGCCATTTTAAACCCTATTGGTCCTATTGGATTGAGCAATGTCTAGTACCAACAATCAAACCCTATTAGTCCATTTAGGTCAAGTAGCATCTAGTACTAGCATCCTAATATGGCTTAGGTTCAGTACCAACCTCCTTTTGTTCCATATCGTTCAAAAGCAATGGTTAATCTGCCCTACATCCCTATGCCTAGACCTTATGTGTAGCCTAATCTACCCACCGTGCCTTATGGGTATGGCTAGATATATTTCGGGAGCTTTCAAGGTGTCATTCCAGGAACTGTTCAAGTAGCTTCGCAATAGAAAGGACAACTCCAATAGCAGCAAGGGAAACTTTCGTTACAGCAAGGGCAACCTTCATTGTAGCAAGGGCCATCCATGTAGTAGCAAGGTGAGATCATTTCGTAGCAAGGACAACTACAATAACCGTAGGGGAAACCCTCACAATAGCTCCGGCAAACCATGTAGCCGCAAATGTAGTATGCGCAGCAATCCTCCCAGCCTATGCCTTCACAAGGTCAACCTCTATAGTCATAGAGATAACCTTTACAGTTGCAAGGTAAACCCTTGTAATAGCAACGTCAACCCGAGCAACAACAACCCTTATACTCATATCAATAGGGTCAACCCTTGGAAGGCCAAGGATAGGGTCAAGTCCTGTAGCAGTAGGTGCAAAATCCTTATGTCCAAGGGCAAGAGGTTCAACCTAATTTTGTCCAAGGAAAGAAAGTCCAAAATCCCTATTTCCAAGGGCAACAAGTGCATAATCCTTACATCCAAGGGCAGCAAGTCCAAAACCCTTTTGTTTAGGGTCAATAGGTCCAAAACCCTTATGCTTAGGGACATCAGCTGCAAAATGTATATGTCCAAGGTTAGCAGGCTCAGCAGCCTTTTAACCTATATGTTTCTTATCAACAGCCTTTGGCTAGATAGTTTCAAGGATTTCGAGGTCAGAATCCTCCCTACGGGCAAGATAACCTACATTAGGGGAAAAGTAAAATTCCATATGGACAAAGTCCTCCACTATGGGGACAAAATCCTTACCAGCAAGGATGGGCCTTGCCAGTTGGGCCCCATTATTGACCTGAAATGCCTTTCAATAACGAATTATCATTCTTGGCTACACTAGAACTACTAGATGCATCTAGACTCATAAATGAACTGATTCTTCATTCACCATCCTTAAGCCCACGTGATGACATATAACCTCTGGTGCTCCTCGAATTATTATGTTGATGATTCCATTCCTCCTCAACTTTTCCAATGAACTATTACAAGTGTTGCAGCCAAATGGTATATTAAGCTACCTCAAAATACCTATCATGACTTTAACACTCTTGTCATGGCGTTTCTCGCACATTTCCAACTACTAGTTCGCTATGAAATTGTTACCCATTTGCTAATGTCGCTAAAGTAAGACACTATGACCCACATCTCCAATCACATCCATAAATGGAGACATAGGTACCATTTGATTAAGTTTGATATTGTTGATCAATTATTGAATGGAAACTTCACCAAATCATTTGTCAAAAAAATTGCTGAGGACATTTCTATGGGTGGATGCGTCAATGAGGAACAAGCCATCGTGCGTGCCCAATATCTAGACCTCGTCTATACACAATCCGAAATGTTGTATGATGTGTTACCTGATGTGCCTATAACATCATCTAATATGATGACATCTAAGTCTCCAGCTACACCTCTCGTGGATGGAGTAATTATTTTAGTGACTTAGACCCATGCAAAATCTTCTTCCAAATAGAAGTTGGTCTCCAATGATTCCTCTCACAATTCATCCAACCCTCATAAAACCTCTGAGGTTCATGCTATCCAAGCTACTGCAATGGATAAATCCTCTAAAGGTAAGAAGAAAGGAAAAGGTAAGGGTAAATCTGATGCCTTGAAATAGGGTCCTCCAAAGTCATCTGCTAGTGAAGCTTCCCAACAAAAACCCAAGTATCCATGCCTCATATGTGAGGAGGATCACTATACTAAGGATTGTCCTAGACGGTCTAAATTTAGTCGTTTGCTCAAATAGATCCCAACTGTCCTGAAAGAGCCCTTTCTATCCTAGCAGAGTCAAATGGTAAACCAGCCTCAATCATCCACTTCCTCAGGTTCACAAGTGTTCATGATGAGTACCTCGATTAACATGGTTACCAGGTCAAAATATTATTAAACTCCTACCCTAAAAATAGGTAAAGAGAAAGAAGGTATACATTCTTCTTCTACCTCATCCACTTCTGGTCCACTCCATATAGAGTGACCTAAACCCAATCCCACCAGTCAACCACCTTCTCGAGTTGCACTACAAAAGTCCTTGTACCATCCCAACACTTGAGCCATTCAACATTATAACATTGTTGAGGATTTGACTCAAGCACCATCAGCTATGGCTGCTCTCAATGTCCCTCAAATTTGTCTTTCTCATCAGAAATTGTTACTGTTGGTTATTGGGGGTATTGATCCAGCTAACTCTAATCTCATCTATTTTGACCTGGAAAATCACGTTCGATGTTTACCTCATCAGATTTCCTTTCTCATTTAGGTAATCATAAATGAGAAAATCATTCATGGGACGATCATCGATGAAGGTGCTTCTACCTGCATCATTTTTATCGCTTGTTGGAAAGATTTTGGTTCTTCTACTGTAAACCAATCCCCTAACACCCTGGAAGCTTTCGATCGACGTGAATTTCCGCCATTGGGTGTCCTTCTTAGTCTTGCCATTACTTTGGAGGGCAAGACAGTACACATCGAAGTAGAGATCATTGACACTAGTATTAACTACAATCTTCTACTTGGATGGAGTTGGACCCATGCAATGCATGTTGTAGCTTCCTCCATTTTCTGTGTGATTCATTTTCCCCATCAAGGGAGATAGTCACAGTTAACCAACTGTCATTCTTTGCCTCTTCCTTCTTGGATGGCAATGTTTCATATGTCAAGCACACTAGTGCTCCTTATGGTACTGTGGGGGAAGGACTCTTTAAAGATCCTACCTTGATGGGAATTTTTCTGCTCCCACCTCCTCATGTTGCCTCTACCAACATGATTTTGGTCAAGTTTGACCCTTGGGTCATTCCTTCACCACATCTTCTTGATACGTAGGGCGAGGTTATGTCGTTAGGTCCCACCGAAATTGATTACCTAGAAATTATTTATGCTTCACCTTCAGTATCCTCTGATCATCCTCTTTCAAGAACATATCTCGATGCGTATTCTCAATCTGTATGGCTTGGTTCTTCACAATCTCCCAATCCCTTAGCAGAGACTTTTCTTTCTAATGAGAGTATCATGGAAGTAATGCTTCTGGAGGAAGTACCTTGTAATGAAACTCATCATCATTCCTCTTTCGTGCCTGGCTCGATGGTCATGTATATATGTGTTGAGTAGTTCTCTTCTCCACTACCTATTGACATGTGTTGAAGCCCCGAAAATCGGGTCGACAACAAGGGGGATACCCACTCGGTCTGGACCTTGGTTGGCAACTCCTTATCCGTTTGGTATAGCGGGTCCGAATGGGGATAATGGGACCAGTTTCCCAATCTAAGGGTGTGTGTGTGTGTGTAGAGTTGGATGAAGCTGACCTAAGAGTACTTAAAGCTAATTTAATTCAGATTCTTAAACTAACTCTATGCTATTGTAATCTAATGAGAAACAACACATCTAATCTATGCTAACCCGGGGTGTATAGCTTCTATTATGCGATCTAAAGAGATTTCAAACAATAACTGGTAATAAAGATCATTCAACTATTATAAGAATAGAAATCAATTAAGATAAACAACTTTGCATAAGAAGTTAGGAAAAACAGTTGTGAACAGCATATCGCATAATAAGTTATTCATATATCAAACATAAATAAATGACTCCACCGTATAAAAGTGCCAATTGGTAACTCACACATTCATGCAATAACATATAAACAACTGTAAATCACTTTAAGAATATAAGCAGAAATGGCCAAGAGATAAAAGTACCATTTATGACTCATCCTACTCATAAACTTCAAGCAAAAATGATTTATCTCTACTTGTTCTAACATCTACTAAGAGTACAAAAGCGCAACATCTGTAGCAGACATCAAATGCAACCATTAATAAATCTCGATCCATCCATTCATCAAAACCTCCTCTGAGGGTGCAGAAGGGCATGTTCCGAGGACAAGTTTTTGAAAAATTTCTGGACCTTTCTCTAAATGCATGAGAAGGGTTAAAATACTACTTCCTAATTCTAATAATAGTGTCTTTACAAAATTTAGGATGCGGTTTTCAAATGACCGTCCTTTTTCTAATCTAATAAAAAGATAAAACAAATTTCTAAAATAAGGCTACTTCTGAACTTGGTCCTTAAAGCTGCAAGGGTTCATCATGGGCTTGAGAAGAGTTGGCTGGCTGACTTCTGCGCTGAGTTGGGCTGCGAAAACAGAATCTATGAGAGCTGGCACTACTTTTTCTGCTGCATTTATGATGCATTTCACAGTCATCCATTGACTATGTGGCTTGACCAAGTATGCCCAGTAACACTCCCAATTTAACCTGTTCAGTGCCTGGATCGCTTTTCCCTTTTCCTGCGCCTTCTGCTTCCATTCTTCTTCCAGTTGTAGTTTATTTGGTAGGTACCCCGGGGTGGTCTCTTCGATTAAGTTGGCCCTGTGTAAATTCTCATTTACATAGTCGATAAGAATGTTTGCCTGCGTGGCCGCTATCTCCGCTGCTTGTTCTGCCTGCCTAATTTGATCGTCCCATTTATTAATTGCAATTCTTTATGATTCTCGTTTATTCTGGGTGCACTTGCTCTTTTCCCTTCCTCTTCATCCTGCCAAGCTAAGTATTCTGTCACCCGTCTGTCACTCTGATCATAGTCACTTCGCAAGTCTGCCACTTGATTGGTGATTTTATCGCTCAGCTCGCAATAGTGACTCCACTGTGATATCTTTCGTCCCAACTCTTCCTGTTGCTGTAGAAGTTGCTCATTTAAGTCAATAGATTCTGAAACAAATTCGGCAAGCTTAGGCTCGTCTTTATGCATTTCTTGTAAAATTTGCAACTGCTTTCCTTTCTCGTCTAGACTTCTTTGATAGCCTATCTGCATCTGCTGAAAGTCTTCTTGCAACTTCTCGAGCTGTTTGGACGCTTCAATACTAGCATTGGCTTGTTGTAACTGTCGTCGTAGTAGCTGTATTTGATTTTCTTGTTCTTTCAACAGTTTCTGAACTTCTGATGCCTTGTCAATAGTTGCAGAAGCATATGCTCCTGCGATCTAAGACAACTTAGTGAGATTTTTTGTCGGGTTATTGTTGGGGTCTTTCCATAAGACGTCCAAGTGTTCAGCATCTTGTGACAGTGTATTTTCTAGTTTTCTTTTCTTCCTTTGTCTCCTTATAACTGCTTTATGTTGGGGACTATAGAATACATCCAGTGGGGGAATTTCTTCTACATTAAGTAGAATATCAGAAGGTGGATCGATAGAAATGTGCTCCGTTTCTGTGACACTACTGACTATGGTCGAAACCACTTCTTGCGTTACCTGTGTATTGTTCACAGGTGTTCTTGGGGCTTGCCCTTCAAGACTGATCAGCTCGTTGAAGGTTTCCCATTATTTGTCTAGTTCTGTTGTGATGAGTGGCGCTTTAATGACGGGAAGGGGGACATCTCTTGGCAGGGAGGCGATAACTTGCTGTCGCGACATTGCACTTGACTGAGCTGTATCTTTAGCTGTTTCTTCACTTCTTTCTTGGTCACTTCCAGACCTTTTAGAATGTTCAGGCACTCCTTGGGCAGTGTTAGATTTGGATCTGGAAGTGCTAGAGTTTCCACTGAGGCTGACGCTAGGAGTTGGTTCTCTGGCAAGCAATCACAACTTCTCTAGAGGAACATTGGCCAGCCTTCTTTCCCTGTATAACATGAATCTTTGGAGGTCATCTGGAGACAACCTTGACAGAGTTTCCCACAAAATTTCGTGGAGTGAGCTTCTACTCTGGGTCAAGTCTATGAGAGTTAATGGACACAAAGTGAAAGAAGAGCATGAAATTTTATCTGCAAACAAATGGCCAGACAGAAGTGGTCAACATGACAATTATACAGTTGCTTCAAGGATATTGCAGCAAGCATCCCAAAATTTGGGATGAGCATTTATGTTATGTGCAGCATGCTTACAACCATGCAAAACTTTCTTCTACTAAGAGATCTCCTTTTGAGACTTGTTTTGGTTTTACACCAAAGTCTTCCTTGGATTTTGTCTTTGGTAAAGACATAGCAGTTGATGGACACAGTGATGTGGACAAAGCAACCATGTTCATTGAACAAATCCAAGAAATTCACTAGGTAGTATAGGAATAGCTGGAAAGAAGTCAAGCAAAGTATAAGGCGCAACATGACAAGCATCAAGTTGAGCATAGTTTTCAAGTTGGAAATCAAGTCTTGTTGTACATCAGCAAAGAAAGACTACAAGGGGAAGGTAAAAATTTGAAACCAATTAGATATTGTCCTTTCAAAATACTTGATAAAATTGGTGAAAATGATTTTTTCCTAGATATACCAGCTTATATGTAGATCTATTCCATCATAAATGTTGACAAAATTGCGATTATATGAACCTTCATTGATTGAAGATCCCGAAGAGCAAGGTCAGCTACCTTCCATTGAAGATATTCTTCCCAAGTATCTCAATGAACTACAAGAGGACATAGTTCTTGATAGGAAGATAAGGACTTCATGACGGGGAAATGTTGATTATCTTTGAGTTGGACTGAAAGGTACAAATCCAACTAAAGCATGATGGATAGAGATTGGAAAAGTGAGGGAACTTTATCCTCAGTTACTTGATAACTAAAATCAACTTTCGGTGGTCCAAAGGCTTCTAGTGGGGAGGAGTGATCCAAAATGGATCTAGTTTTGCCTCCAAATAAAATTCTTCAAATTCAGTTGAAAGTGGGATCAAGTCGAAGTGCTCGATGAGACGATTCCAACGGTGTAAATGATAGGAAAATCTGATTCGAATGAAGAAGTTAAGGTCAGTCAAAGTTTCAAGTCAAACTAGGGAAAAAAGAGGAAAAGTCAAAGTCAAATAGCCAACGATCAACCCAGGGTGATGTCAGTAGGACAATGTCATCCCGGGAATGTGCCATATGTCTAGGGTGATGTCATCAAGGTTGGTGACGTGGTTGTTTTTTATTGGTTCACATGGGCTAATCGTGCCACGTTGGCATGAATCCCAAAATTTTGGGGGTTAGAGAGGATCGAACTGCTGACCTCCCAGAAAGGCTAAGACTTTACTAGATTCTGCTCACCAGATGAGCTATGTTACTACTTGTTAGTTAATGGGAGGATAATATATTTAAGGTGGATAAGTTTGTACCATCAGAAAACAGACGAACGGTCAGGGTCAACCCCACGACCACCAGTCCCTTAACATTAAGTGTTATCATAACCGTCGACCACCGCACAGAATCTGAACAGTGTTAAACATATGTGTCTATGTATGGACCACACACGATATATATCATATCGTAATATATACATACATATAATGTATCAAACCATATCAAACATTAAACTTGCAATATATAT